>WEIV01002518.1:37564-77697 GCA_013390005.1 Calyptomena viridis
CCGGGGAAAAAGCCCCTTCCCGGGATTTAACCACCGAGCCCCCTTCTAGGCGGGCTCGGGGGGGAAGCGGTGGTGCTCAGGTGGAGGCCGAGCCCTCCCGGAGCGCGGGGACGGGCGGGCGGAGGTGCGGGGGGGATGCGGGACCCGGGAGCCCCCGAGGCGCCTCATCCTGCGGCGTGCGGGGCTCGGGGGCATCGCTGTGGCCTCGTGGTGCGGAGCCTGTGGGCACTGGCACAGTTCGCTGTGCTTGGAGAGTGTCCATCACACAGTGCCGCATGCAGGGAGTATTTCTGGCAGTACGAAGTGCTCTGGCAGTGTTGTTTTCCACACAATGTGTTATACTTGTGTGAGGTTTCATTTGGGTAATATTAATTAACGGGCAGAATTAATGTAACTAAGCGTCTGCGACAGTGTTTGGATGTTCTTCTCCGTTTAAAGAACTTAAACAGATCGTCCTCGATACTTCAAAGAAAGAAAGACCATTCAATAACAAATTTTTAGAATTGTGGGTGTTGCTATTTTATCTTTTAGTAGTCAGGAACACTTAAGTGGTAATAAAGGGAAATAATGCAAACCTCATATCTATTTCTTGCACTCTTTGAACTATTTACCCGTACTTGTAGTACCAGTTTAGGAAGCTACTGAAATTCTTAACAATATGGTTATATCTACAATCTTAATAATTCTGGGTAGTTATTAAACTGCTTTTCCTCTCTGGAATGTCCCAGCATCATTGCTGAACTTAAATTTAACTTTAAATATATTTAACCGAAGAATTCCCATTTCATGGATGTATGCCCATAGAATGTGATACATTTAGAATATTTTTGTTTAAAAAATCTAAACCCATCTCTGTGATGTTTGAGTACACGTGGTGTTTAGGATCTCTAATTTGAAGTTGTAGGATGCCTATTTTGAAAACATTGGCAGAACTGTCCTGCAAACATGGAACTTAATTCAAGTCCCAGTGTCACCTGATTTACCTGTTGTGAAAAAGAAACAAATATCTGTTCTTAGCTAATTATTACATGGTGCCAGTAAGGAGAGCACTGGGCCAGGAGGTCTGTCCTTCAAAGTTTTGGCCAATCCACAGGAGAGATGTGTGCTTTCTCCTGAGTTAGAGATGTTTCACAGTGATTATGATCATAAAAGCAGTTGGGGTAGGTCAGATGCCAGCCCAGCACCCTGTGCCTGAAAGGGATGAGCTGCAGGGTGAGCTAAGACAGACTGAACAGGGTAAGCAGGTACTGATGCCTTCTCAGAATGTTTGTAATGATTTTCAGCCCAGCTCATTAGCTGTGGTTGTTGTCTTTGTGTCTGACAGCCTGCAGTGGAGTTTTGTTCTGGGTTTCTTTTTTTACCCTTTAATTTGTTCTGTTGTTGTGTGGAGTCCACATCAGCTTTTGGTATGTTCAGCATCCTGCAATGAGCTGTTCCACAGGTTAACCAGGCCTCCTGGAGGTGGGGGGTGAGGGAGTGGAGAGGAATACTTCCTTTTTTTTGTGTGTGTGTGTTGAACAAGCTGACTGGTAGTTTCACCTCATGGCTCTTGGTTCCTGTCGTTGAACAAGTAGGGGATTCCTGTTCACCATTTCAGGAATGGATTTTATAGGTTATACCATCCCTGTAGCCTTTAGCTTATATCATAGATTATGGCAGATAATCCCAAAATCTTCTGTTCCGTGAGCTGCTGGCCCATAGGTAACTTCTACACTGCAATGTAAACCATTGGATTAATGCCCAGAGTGGTTCTGGGATTTTTACAGAAATTGTTAATTTACTGTATGACCGAGAAAATAACTTTTTTCTTTCCTTCCCTTTTTTAAGAGCACGACAGTGAGGATGATTCCTACGAAGTGCTGGATTTAACGGAATACGCGCGGCGTCACCATTGGTGGAATCGGGTGTTTGGCCGGAATTCAGGACCAATTGTAGAAAAATACTCTGTGGCTACACAGATTGTGATGGGCGGCGTGACTGGCTGGTGAGGGAGCTTCCCTTTCCATGGCTGTCCTAGACCTTTACTGTGTTAGAAGATCCCTTCCCAAGGGTGTTTGAAGCAGATAAATGTATCTTCTCTAACGGGATTTCCTTTAGCATTGATCAAGGTTATTCGTGTGGGAACAATTTCTCGTTACTCTGACTCATCATTCTGAAGTGTTTTCTAATATTGGTGAAACACCAGTTATCCAAGGGAACTCATACTAGTTACTGCAGAAAGGATTTGGGAAAATGTCAGAGCCCTAAAAGTACAAGGAATAAAAAATTACTGCATATAGCTTTTATTTGTATGGGAAAGCTTATTTCCTTACTAGTCTAGATTTAGAAACCTAGTTATATCATGGCTAAGACATATTTTACAGGTAAAAGAAATGAAGGGATAAAAAAGCGTGGCAGAATATACTTTTAATTAAAAGCCCCATTTCATGGAGGCTGTTTTTTCCTCTAAATGCAGCTGGAGCCATTTTGAACAAATTCACAGTCTGCTCTGATGTTAACTGAGGAGAGATACCACAGCATTTAGTTACACTGAAATAATTCATGGTGAAAGCTAGGCAGTGAAGGTGAGAACTTAAGCTGGAAAATGTGGCCACAGCCTGAGCAGCTGTGTCAAGGTATTTGTTATTTGTCAGAGGTATTTGAGTGGTAATTTTCTACTCCAGTTCTCAAAAAAAAAGTTAAGTTCAGTGACAAGCACCGTTATGGTATCACAGTCACTTTTTAAGTGGGATTATGCAACAGTTGGAAGATGAAATAGACTAAAAATGAAATTGTCCTATTCAGGATTTGAGCTGTGGAGGTTTAGCTTTCAGTCTGATTTTGTTATTTGCTTCTGTAGCCTTAAAATTATTTTTAAAAGTTAGATGTTTACATGTAAACTTGGAAGCTTTTAGGGAATAGTTTATCTGGCACCCATAAAAACTGGCTTATTCAATGATCTGGAAAGTGTATATTTCAATATCTGTAGGTATCTCTCTGTGTGTACTGATGTATATAAATACAAATTCATTATTCATATGCAGGGGGTTAAAAATCCCCTCTGTGTGTGGGCCAGTGTTCCACTGGGTTGCCCAGGGAAGTGTAGAACTGTCAGCCCTGGAAACATTCCATGTTTGCCTGAGTCAGGGCCCTAGGCAGCCTGATTGAGATTGGAGGTTGGATTGGACTGTGCAGCTGGCCCAGTTTTGGGGAGGTAACTGGCCCAGGTGACCTCCAGAGCCCCCTTCTTGCCCTATCACTGTTCTGTGCTATCAATGCCTGTGCTGCTCTCCATTTGATATGGAAGGGTTTGGAGACTGAGAATAGGATAACTCATTTTCTGGTTGCTTTGATCTGTTAAAAATAGACTTAAGGCCGTGTCCTAGTAAAGGAGTCTTGCTGAGTATAACTCTTGTGTAGGGATGTAACTTCTTTTTACTGTGATACTTAAGTTATGAGTTGTGTAGTTAATATAAATGATGGTATAATGTATTTACCTTCCATTTGGGAGCAGTTATAGTGGCTCTGTTATATTATTACATTGTGCTTTATTAATGTGCTACATATAATAGCAGCAAGATCTGCAGATCTCAAACTTACCTTAAAGGGGCCATCAGACAGCCATTAACTAGCAACCATTACTCATATTGTCTTGTTTTAGACATTGATAATTAAATATTGCTTGTATTAATTATGATTTTTACATTTTAAACTGTGAAATGATGCATTTACTTTAAGTGAAGAAACAGTAGTAGTTACAGTCAGGAATTGTGGAGTGTTCACCAGACAACTTCATTGGACTGGGTGTGTTTTTTTTGTTTTGTTCCCCCAAGGTGTGCGGGATTTTTGTTCCAGAAAGTCGGAAAGCTTGCAGCAACTGCAGTAGGTGGTGGCTTTCTTCTGCTTCAAGTATGTAGCATTTCATGCTTTATAAGTTGGCAAATGTTTACTAAACAATAGGGAAAACACAGCTGTTGGGTAACAATTAGAAAGGCTTCTTATCTACTTTGTCTTTTTAGTCTTACCAGTCAAAACCTTACATTTCAGCTGGAATATTGGGTACAAAAGAGACACTTCTAAGAATCAGTGGTAAATCAGAATTTACTCTGTCCTGCAAAATAGTTTGTAGTAAGGCAAGAGAAACTTCTGTGCAGAAACTGAGGTGCTGTGTCTGATTCCATGTCACCAGATGTGAGGAACTGCCTGCGAACCTCTGGTTAGGGAGAATTTAAGCTGTGTTTATTTTACATGGGTTTGAGAATTTTGTCAGAGCTTTGGAAGAAGTGGGCTGCTTTGGCAGTTGCTTGGGAGGCTTGCTCTGGTCCCAGGATGAGCCGTGTTTTTCTCTTTTCTCCCCATGCCATGTTATATCTGTCGAACCTCAAGCCTGGCTGATTCCTGACAGCATCATTGCATTCCTCTCTCTGCTGGCTCTTGGGTTCAGACATTTTTAATGATGTTATCTGGCATGACCATTTGCATTTTTCATCAGATACTGTGGTTAGGGGGGACATATTTCCAAAAAACCTTTAAATTATATGATGAAACTTCAAGTGAAGGGGAATTGTACATATCCTTCTGTAAGGCACCAGTTTTTTACTGGCATTTTTCATGTCTTGATGCCTGTGAGCTTCTCCTTTTTCCTCAAATTGTTCTAGAGGAAATAGATTAGTGCTTGTTTAGGCTCAATAATACACTATTTTTTGAGATGGCATGTTGAAGATAGAGATATTTATTCTTTCTACCATCACTCTGGAGGATTCTGAAGGCATATCCCACTTTTATTTTGATTATAATGGCTGATGCAGTCAAGCATTGATCAGGAAGGGTGGGGTGGTACCTCTGCTGCTGTGTAATACCACAGAATATCACTGTTGTGTGAAGCACACACCCTTCATAATCACATTCTGTGCTGGTTTGAGGGTTGGTGTTGGTTTTTTGTCTCAAACCCCGTGCTAAATGGGTAACTGAACTGCAGAGAGTGTATGCTCTTGGGTTTAAGTTGTTTTAAACAAATGCAAAGTGTTTTATTTGAATAACTCAAAATCAAGCATCATCAACAGTAAAAAGTCAAAGAGAAATAGTTTTCTATGAAGCTTTATAGTATTGATATGCATTCCACTTTGCCTTTGTGCATTGATGGCCTTTTTTAATATCCTGAGCTATTGGGCTTGTGCCCAAACCTAGGGATGAGTTTACAAGGGCGTTGCATCTGAAATGGTTTAGAATCATCCAGATGTAAGTTTCTTGGCAAAATGTGCTATGCCTGAAATTAATTTAATGCAGTATTATGGACTTCTTTAGCCCATGTAGATAATGAGGGAATAATGAAGTCTGCAGTGGTTCTTGAAGTACTTGTCATCTCTTTCATATGTCTTAAAGATCCTAATCTCTCTTCCCCTGTTTTGTATGTTGTTGGTGTTAATTCTTTTAACAATAATTGTTTTCTCAATGTGACTGAAGAGGTGACAGAAGAGAGGCCTGGCCCCCAGGGGGAGAGGCAGCACTTTGCTGCAGGTGCCTTCCTTAGTACTTCTGACTGCAGGGAAAAGTTAAAGCTCAGATCTGTAGACAAAGGAGAACAGAAACACATTCCTTGTGCAGGAGTTTTCCTTGCTGAGCTGTGAACTTTGGGGAGCTTTCCTGTACTCACAGTAGGTTTGCCATGTGGTTGAGTGTCTCATTTCTTGGTTGATCTCATTTATGCTGTATCCACAAAGGAAGATTGTCCAAGAGGAAATATGAGTTGCGTATTTTGATTGAATTGTCTATATATTAAGTAAGATCAGACTCTCTTGGAAGGCAATGAAGTAAATGCCTTAGTCTCTCTTTTAATTCAAAACATTTTGCATTTTAAAGCTGAGTCATAAATTCTATGATGTAACTACATTTCTGTAGTCTTTAATTTTTTCATTTAAAGATCACACATTGTGATTCTATGAATACTTGTTCATTGCTTCCCCTGAGTGGGCAGAGGAGCATTTCAGCACATTACTAGAAAGTTCCTTTTTTATCTGTAAATTTCTCTGAAGTTGCAGATCTCATTTCAACTGCTGATTGCAATATTGACGTTATAATTACATGCTAACACAAGAACAATACCTACAGGAGCCAAGATTCTTGGCTAAAACCCATTCAGTGAAACATATCAATCTTAAATACATTTTTTCTTTAGGGTGTGATGAGTTCTTTTCAAGAAGTAGGAAACTGACATCTTTGATTGTCAGTTTGTACAAGAAGCAGATTTTTGTAGGTGATCTAGAACTTCATACAGATTGAATGAAAAGTAGTCTGAGGAAGAAAAGGAAAAGGACATTAAGAAATTTGCATAGCTTTTCAAAATTAAGAGCTGTTATCACCTCTTTATGGTGGATATTTCAACAGCTTAATTTGATCAATTAACTTTCCTTTTTTTATTAATAGAGATTTAGTTCTTCAAATGTGCTGGTATATGACCAATATCCATGCACTTATATTAAGGAAAGTATTGTTAATTTCTCATAACAAGTAAGGGATTTTCCTTGTATAACTTCCAGTTTATACAACACAGTCTAGTGAAATTCTGAAAAGTAGGGAAGGATGAAGTCATTGATTCTGCTATAATGAATTAGTTAAAAACAATTTTTCTTATTGAGCATCTAATATCTCTTTATTTCAAAACCCTGTATCCTGGGCAACAGTTTCATTGCTTTTTGCTCATCAGTCAACATACCAATTACAGCTTTTTCCATTGTGTGTTGACTATTATGTAATAATGAACTTGTATTTTTGTTTCATTATTTCGCTGATTTTTGTTTCAGCCCATTAATATGGCATTGATGAACTCAATTCAATTCTTCATTAAGTTATTTTCTAAGGTAGGAAAAGTAAGTGTTTGAAAACAACACAAGAAACAAAGCAAACTCTGAGATATCCTGGGCTCTGTCTGTGTTGGTACCACACCACAGTGATGGTCATGGGGTCATAGAAAGTTTGGGTTGGAAGGGACCTTAAAGACCATCCAGTTCCAACCCACTGTGGCAACTCAGTGAGGTGGGGAGAGAGCAACCTGCTTCTGGAGCTGGGGGCTTGTTGTCCTCAGTTTTGGGTGGAAAATCCCCCTTTGGCAGTGTCAGGGGGTTGGTACCTTCCTGAACAGCAGAAAATGCCTCCAGGCGCCCAAGGCTTCTGTGCAGTGCCCAGAGAGCTGAGCACAGGGAGCTCACCTGGGCCTTCTGGCTCGGGCTGTTCCAGTGTGAGAGAGGTTTTGGCTTGAAGAAATTAAAACTGTTTTGTCCCATCTCACTCCAAAACAATTTTTGCTCATTAGTCTTAATAATTCACAATAATTAGGTACCTTTGGGCCTCTCTGGCATCACCCCCAGAATAAGGTCTGCCCTTGTTGATTCTGCTTTCCTTGATCAGTGTAGAGAAAGATGCACATATTATTAGTGTTCCTGCATTGATGTGTTTCTTCAATTGCCTATTTGAAAAAATACTGTTGTTTTTTCAACTGTTCTGAAAGGTCTTGAACAAAAATAGATTTTACTAATGAGCTGTGAAAGAGATATGTATACAACATAAATATTATTCTATTATTATATAGAGAGACTTCTGTACACAGAAATCTGCCCTCTCCATAGGTCTTTTTAAGAATATGTGTAATTGGTATGTATAGGCCTATAGGACTCCTTAATATGTCTAAGTGTGGAACTGATAATGGAATACTGTTATTTTGGTTTCTTATTGTAGGACCTGGGTTTAAAAATACAAGTAAACTTTAAAAATTTGCATGTATGTAAATTTACTATTGTAAGCAAATAGTTTTTTTATGATGTACTAGAGTCTGAAAATTGAAGTCTGTCTCTCCAGCATTAGAGTTCAGTGGGATTATTTCTGCATTTAGATATGAAGTTATGTAATTAGTAGGATTGCAGCCAAAGTAGATGACCCAGGCTCTGACTATCACTGCTAAAGTACAGGGTCTTTTTCTTCTCCTCAGTTATTAAATATATATGTTCAAAACATTGTCCGTTGTTGTTTGTTTTATAGGTGTATAAACATTCAGAAGTAGAATTTGGGATCCCTACTATTAAGTTCAGGGAGAAAAGTCTAGTTCTGATACAGATGTAAGTTTGCTCTGCAGGAGTTATGAACAGAACATAATTAAAAACTTCTGCCTCATCTTTGTGCTGCCTGGATAACTGAGCTAATTAGACTAGTCTTAATGAAATGTTTCTTGTAAAGACCATTTACATTCTACAACCAAGGAAATAAATTAGCATTTCTTACATTGTGTTGGACTAGGTAATTTTGAGTTGTATGAGTGAGAAGGGACCAGTTTAATGCCTGGGCCTTTTTTGGAATTCTTGTAGTAACGTTAAATTCATAAAATAACAATTGCCCCAATGTGCAGCTTTTTATTTTTTCCCTGGTATGTCATCCAGGGACTTGGATGTGCCACCAGTACAGCTTTCAAACTGGTTTCATGCTTTTGTACTGTACAGACAGTCCTTAATGAGCTGTCCCTGCCCAACACCAGTGCCCATGTGAATAATTGGTTGTACAATAGACAGGCAAAGTCAATTAATTTGTTACATTTTGAGGTGTGAAGGAAAAGAGAGCTTTAAATATAGTAAGTTCATTTTGCATTTGTCCAGTGAAATGTTTTTTTGAATCTTTTTTGAATCTATGCAAAGATGGAAATTGAAGCTTTGTTTTTAATTCAGGGAAAATCTGTCTGACACTTGTTTTGTTTTGTTTTATGTTTTTCTGGATCATGAAATTCTTAACTTGGGGTGAAATATGTTGCTTAATTTTTGTGGCTGTTGTAATATAAGCTAGATGGTATAATTTTGGTTATTTGGTACAACTGTGTAAAAATCAAACTTCAATGTCTGTAAGAGATGGGAAACATTTATTTTTAGGTTAAACCTAAGAAATGGTATATCATCTGTGACTTCTATTTACCAGTTGTACAGTTTGCATAGAACACTGTTAGGGAAGTTAAGAGAATTTCCCAAAGATGATCTCAAGAAGGACCAGAGAAATCTCACTCTTTACAGAGAGTTTTGTGTATAACAGTCATTTACCTGTAAATTTAGTGGTTTGTATCTATTTGTCCTAGCAATTCAAATGAGCAGTAATCCTTAGTTTTGGGGGTTTCTATTTTTTTTTATTTTTCCCAATAATGAGCTGTTTAACTGTTCTCTAGAGCATGCAGTGATTGCCTCATTTCTTTTTTTTTTTAAGCTATGATCTTATAAACATTTAAATATATATTTCTTTTTTGAATTGTCTTTAGGACATTGATGGGACTGACAGTGTTGGCCAAGTAACTTTTTTGCCAGGATCAAATCTTAGTAAGAGAAATAAGGCAAAGGTTGGGATGATGGTTAAAACATGCTAAAAATTTGGGAAGCTTGTGTGTAAATTGCTATGAACCTGTTCCACAAACTCACCCATTTTGCAGATGTTACAGAACTTGTGCTGTGCTCAGGCCATGGTATTTTTCTACTTACAGGCTTTGTAGAAAGTGTGAGAATTCTCTTGCATTAAATACTTTTTAAATCATGTAGGATAAAATAAGAGTTTTCAGTATTTCTAACGACAGTTCTGATTAGCCCCAGATACTCTGTCACAAATCAGAATTTCAGAATTCCACCATGCTGAAAGAAGCTGAAATAAAACAGTTTTTTTGTTATGTGTTTTTCTTACAAGTGAAATTATAGTAAAAGCTAAGGGAAAGCAGTAAAGGTTTTATAACTTAAGAACAGAGAACTGCTAAAATTAACAAGAGTCTACTGAACTTTGCCATTGCTTGTTCTAATTTGAACTGCTGTCACTGCTGAAATTGGAATAGTGTCTTTTCCTGTTTCTGTAAGAATAAATAAAAAAAGAAAAACAACTTTGTAAGCACTGAGGTACTGTATTTGGACTTAAGAAATGTTAACTCCAACTGTACTAACTGCACTTTATTTTCCTAGATTGCTAGTCATAGTGGATATGTACAAGTTGACTGGAAGAGAGTGGAAAAAGATGTAAACAAAGCAAAAAAACAGTTAAAAAAGCGTGCAAATAAGGCAGCTCCTGAAATCAACACTCTCATTGAAGAGGTAGGTCTAAGGTGATAAACTCTTTTCTACCAGCCAGTTTTTTCTTACCTTCCAGTGGAGGTGATGATGAGCTGAAAATGCAGGTGCAAAACTGGGAGGTGTCAGAAATAGCCTGGCTGCATATTTTGTTAAAAGTTATCAGATTGTGCTCTGTTTTATTCCGTTAGTTTTCTGGTTTGGTCGCTCTTAAAGTTGACACACAAAGTGCAAAGTTCCTGCAGTTCTGCAGCTGCTGTGGCTCAGAGGCTGCCATTGGCTTTGGGTCTGTGCAGGTTCTTGGTGAGTGAGAAAGCCAGCAAGGTCCCAACATGATAAAAACTTCAGGGTGTTGTGGTTAAAACATGGTAACTACAAAGACAAAACCCAAATCTTCTCAGACTACTGATAATAAAATTACTTGTCTGGACAAGAATGACCTTTCTGGAGAAAAACTGTAACTGCTTTGTAACTAGAGTTGTGATTTTATCTCATTTTTGTACAGTTTGAAGAATATCTGTGTGCAGAATCTGTCAGTTACATACTGTGTTGAAAAGGGGTAGCTGTGATACTGCTCAGTGTCACTGGGGCTGTTTCATTCTGTCATGTGGAGACTTTCATTTAATCGATTTTGTGGCTTTTTTTTTAAACAGCCTGTTTTTACACATTTTCACATTCCCTCCATGCAATCTAAATTTTTTTCTCAGTAATTGTGAATCCTGGCTGGGTATGTGCTGCAGACAATGAAACAGCAGCCACACTAATGCTCTGTAATTAATGAGTTTTGACATCTCGGGTTTAACCTGTAAGGAGTTGCACATAGGTTGATAAAAATAATCTTAAACTTTAATGTGACTGAGCTTAAAGTTTAAGAGAGGGTTTTCTAGCTTCTTCTGTACCCCCAATAGCTTAAACTATCCTCCTTCACTGCCCTGCAGAAATGGGTGGGACAGGATGGGGGTTTTGGTTTTCTTTTGGGTTTTTTTCCCCTCTCAGAAGACAACACTTCCTTCTAACTGTGTACTATGAGCCAGTCTGAAGTTTTTGAAATGGAGGATTTGTGAAAAGGCACATTTGATAAAGCATGTTATAATCTGTGCTGTTACTTCAGGAAATACTGTACACCAATGTCACACACAAGTGTCTTTTTCTAGGATTAAGTTGTCAGGAAACTGATTCATAATGGAGTAAAGTGTATTTCTTTTCCAATGATCTAGTCTTCCAGAAAAACAGTATTTCTTTTTCAGACTTTTTTCATGTGATTGGAATTGAAGTCGTGGTGGTTCTCATGCTTTTTTTTGCCAAGGGAGTTTGTAAAACATCTGTCTTGTTTTTATCAAAAAGAGTGTGGTATTGGCATGAAATAGCAATAACAATTCCTCTGTATTTAGACTTTTTAAACGCTCACAGTATTTTAAATATATTTAAGACAGCTGAGAGTCACTTTGCACTCCATTGGTGCCAGCAAGTGCTACCTAGTTTTAAATGCATCCATAAATTTGGTGTTCTAGTTTCCAGGAAATCGTGGTAAGCGTTAAATCCTGCAGTGAGACACAGTTAACTCGATGCTTTACGAATATTCTTCTTCTTCTCAGTCAACAGAATTTATCAAACAGAACATCGTGGTGTCCAGTGGGTTTGTTGGAGGCTTTTTGTTGGGCCTGGCATCGTAAGGACCTGGAGAGTCTCTTCCTGGTGGGATCCGTGTCGGCAGAGAACAGTTGTGGTGACGCACTGTGTGAAGGCAGTGTGGGTCACTGGGCCTGCAGAGCAAGACAAGGGGACTAGCTAGACAACTTGGAAGCTTTCACATTTCAGGCTCTTGCCTCTTGAAGCTTGGCAAAACTAGGATTTGCTGAAAAACTGTGCAGTGTGCTCATTATAGCATTTCTGGGCAAAACTGGTTCATCTTCATCATGACTTTTTATCTATGGCCTTTCAAGATCTAGCATTTTTTAAAATGTTATTCTTGGAATATAGCTGTGTAACCATACCATAAGAAGGAAGGCTCCATTTCTATGTTTTCAGTTAACTATTGTTTATTTAAAAAGTATTTTTCTTCATGCTGTGGTAGTTAGTATCAATGACTACATACTGTATATGATACTGTAGTTTCAGCCTCATGGCTGTCCATCTTCTTTAGAAGTTGCTGCAATAATTATCAGTCTGTAATACCTTTTTACAGAGTATTAAATAACAAAGAATCATGAGCTTATTAAAGGTGAAAATTAACTTTGACTCTGGCCTTTATGTACACAGAAAATGAGAGTCTCTCAATTACAGCCCCCAGGCACCTGGTGCCAGGGTCTGCAAACACAGGTTTTTAAGGTGGTTTTAGCAATTTGTTACTGAGTTGTTCTAAAGAACTTGAGAATCCAAACAAACACTTGATGCGTTTTTCTGCATTTCAAACTTGTGAACCTTTCAGAAATTTTTACCCAAAGAGTTGGCTCTGCCCTGATTTCTCTTGATTTTTACTGTACCCAGCAGGTTAATGTGAACTGGAGTCTCTCCCACCCAGGTTTTGTGGGGTTCCTGTTCACATGTCTGAACAATAGTAATTCATTAGCATCAGATGGATGGATGAGTGTGAATATGGGATGCACAGGACATGGTAACCCACTCAATATTTAGATTTGTGCATCTCTGGCCTTCAAAGGTCTATATTACATGCTGACCTCACCTATGGGTGCTTGTGGCTAAAGGTGAGTAAGATATGAAGCATGTCATGCATGTCTCTGAGGTTTAAGGGTTTAATTAAGCCTGCTTAAGACTTTTAAAATACATCTTAACACACACAGCCCCCCAAACCAAGCTACGTAAATGGCCATAAATAATGCATTACCATCCTAAATATTTTGTATCAAGACGAATATCTAAAGCTACGCCACCCCAATTGTTGCAGTTTGTTGGAAGTGGGAAGCCCAAGGAGGAATGTGCCTGCAAGGTTATCTGGGATTTAGAGAAAAACTAAGAAAGATGAAAGTGTTCAAATGTGAAAGTCTTTGCTGTAGTGTTCAGCCCAAAGGATAATGGGAAACCAGTCAGCTTTTTTCTGCTGCTGAGTTTTTGGCACATCCAAAGAGTTACTGAAGCCAGCTGATGTGAGTCACCCACCCTGACTGGAATCAAGCTGGGCATTGTGAAGGGCTTTGGGAATGAAGTGACCACCTCAACCACGAATCCATAAATTCTCTGTGAAAGGATTCCAAAGGAGCATCTTTTGGTGTGCCTGCTGAAAAGGCTGCTCATGTGATCAAGGAATATACTTCATCAGTAAAAGTAGAATTAAAAACAAAAGTCTCATTTCTGCAGAGGAAGGTGGTTCTGCTCTACTGTTGCCAACATTTGAGATTCTCAGGCAATGAAGGACTGATCGAATGAAATACATTTGAGGGCTTTATTGTTTTATTTTTTGAATTAGATTTATCTGAGGATTTATTTCATTTTTTTAAGTCTTTGGAATTAGAGACATAATGTTGTACATGTGAAACTGTCTTGAGGGACCAAAAAGGCAAAGAAAAAGTGTTACTGTGAATGGGTGACCACTGATGGTTTGTATTTGGATTGGCTTTACATCCTGCAGTCCTGACTGGGGAAGAAATGAGTGCTGGCACAGCAGTACTTGTTGAGGCAGTTCCTTAGCCTGGGGAGGCAGAGGGAATGCTGCCAGGAGCTACAGGTGGGAATGGCAGGGTGAGGAGACAATGGAGTGGCAGGTTTGATAAACTGCTGAGACAAATAAATGCAGCTTTTCTGGCAAATACCTGAGATTTTGTGTCAGCTCAGACCAGAGTCTCACCTCTCACTGTGCACGAGGGAATGCTCTGTAAAGGTGCAAATGGATGTTGGTGGGATTGTTGAGAAAGGGATGGAGCAGAACAGGAGTATTGGGTTCCTGGTGGCAAAGTCTTCTCTGGAATGATTTCAAAGTTGTTGCTCCTCAGATAAAAACTAATGTAGGCTAAGAAGATCCAGAGGAAGGCAAAGGGTGGTGAGGCACTGGAAGGAGTTGCCCAAAGGAGCTGCCTGCTCCATCCCTGGAAGGGTTCAGGCCAGGCTGGATGGGGCTCTGAGCAACCTGCTCTGGTGGAAGGTGCCCCTGCCCACAACAGGAGGTTGGAACTGGGTGAGCTTTAAGATCTCTTCCAACCCAAACCATTCAATGATTCCATGATTCTAAAATGAAGACTGAATAAAACTTTTTTGAAGAGCACTTTTTTTGGGGAAAAAGCCATCAACTTCAGAAAGCAAATGATTAAGAAGGGAAGTGTGAGAATTATGTAAATTAATGAAAGGCTGAGCTGGAATTTCTGTGGTTTTTATTGTACAGCTGAAGAACGTGACTGAAAGGTGGAAAACATGGACTTAGCACAGGAAAACAACTTTCCATAATGTCCACTGGGTCTGTGGAACTCATCTCTAGTGCGTGCTGTTGAGACCAAGGATCAGGCTCCCCTGGGAACAGGGGAAAATGGGACAACATTGCAAGAGTCTCAGTTATATCTAAAGGTGGAAGAGAAACAGTTTTAAGTTTCTCTGGCCAGATCTAATATTGTTTGGTGAAGTTCATTATTCATTTTGGTCTCAAAATTACTCCAGCGAGCAGGTGATCCTACCTTTGTCCTCTAGAGCCTTGTGTAATAGTTTTCACCTCAGACAGATTTAGCAGCCACTTTTCAGAGTCCAGTGCTATGCTAAATGAGGAAGGCATGGCATATATCCCTCTAGTGAACAGCTCTTGGAAGCTTATTAAATAGTTTTGAGAGAGATTGTTAATAAATCATCTATTTGTATTCCATTATCTTAATGGGATAATACATTTTCTGAAATGATTTCTTTTTAGTTAAAGCAGCATTGGGCAGTAAGTTTTAATTTAAAATGAGATGTCTAGTGGATCAAAAACAGTGTGATCTTATTACTGAATTGTAAGAGGCCAGATTTTGACTAAAACCTTGAAGGCTGTTTCTGCTTTAGCAGCCAGACTGAAAATTAAAATTTTGTTGTTAAAATTAGAGCTGCCTCCCAGATTCAAGTGCATTTGTCGTGAGGATTAAGAAAGGGGGATGCAAACAGAGTAAAATGCAGGAATCAGGACTGCAATTCAGTAATTCTGCCTGTACAGATTACATAAATTACAGGGAATACAGTAATGTGAAGAAATCTCAATTAGTTTAAAAATCAAACTTCTATAGCATACAGCTGCCTGTTGTGGGGTCTGTAGGTGGTAATGGAAAAAGATAATGTTCACCCAAACTTGGCACAACTAGAACAATGTGACGTCTTGGAAGGGAGATAGGGCACAAAAAAACCCAAACCACAGTGGGTTTTGGTCACCCAGGACTGTGCATGGGGCACGTGAGGGGTAGGGAGGGAGAAGGAGAGTCAAATCTGCCAGGGAAAGGAGGTGCCATCTTCTCTTGTCTTTTGTATTATAGTTCAAAAATTAGGAATGATGAGCTTAGAGAACTGTTTTTTCCCTTGTCGGGTTGGGAAGCAGGTCTGATGCAGTGTGGTGGTGTCCCAGTACTGGGACATAGGGAAGAGCTGGCCTTTGTTATTTTGGGGCAATTTGGGAAGCAAAACAGCTGACATTCATCAGGACCTGTAAGACCAGAAGCCGATTTTAATTAAGATAATTGTGGTGTAAGTCTGCACAAAACATCTAGTGCTGATCAAGCACAGCCTAAAACCTTGATTGTGTTGGCTCCATATTTAAGCTCAGAGACCACCTAAATCTTGGAGTGCTGAGGGACACAGCAGAGCTGTAATATGGGCTGGACATGGCACAGGTAACTCCAGCACAAGCAGTGCCAGGCTTTGACTGGGAAATCTTGCTGGACCCATGCTGGCTCCAATTTACAGCTCCAATTTACCAGTGCAGTGGTACAAATTTGCCTGGTTCATGGATTCCACACCCAGAGCTCTTCTGCCTCCCTCACCCTCTGCTCTTGTTCCCAGTTCCTCAGAGAGCTCCATGTCCCTTCCTCCTTGCTTTGCTTTTGCTGCCTCCTTTTTTTTCACAGCTGTCTGGAACAGAGAAACACGGCACAGATGAGCTGTGAGAAAAGAAATGCAGTGCTTCCAAAGGGGGTGAATGTGGGAATAAATCCCACAGGTCAGCTCAGCTCTGGGACTTCCCACCAGCTAATGCCTCTGGGTTAGAGAGCTCAGGGAAGCTGGAGACCACATTCCCTTATCTCTTCCTGGGAAACCTTTCCTGCTTCCTGGAGCAGTACCCTCCCTTCCAAACCTTCAGGTATTTTGGCATGAGATATCCATGGTCTCTCCCTGACGCATCCTGTTGTGCGGATGTGTCTCAGCATTCAAGGATTTGAGTCTCAGCTCTAGCAAGTTTACTTGAAGTCATTGTGCTAAACAGTTAAAATGTGCTGCTTGAGGTGGAAATGCTCTAACAGAAAGGAAGGAAGGCAGGTTGCACTCAGGATATTTTGCTGCTCATTTGGTAGGATACTTACCTGAGAACTGGAATATATTATTATACATCCAGTCCTTGATATAAGGGTTTTTGGTTTTACTATCAAACCCCCACAAAATCAACTCCTTGTAGCCCTAAGCTGTTAAAAAAATAAGATCTGCATATGTGGACTATGTATTTTTTAAAAAATTACTTAATAGAAAATATTAATCCACAAAGGGAATCGAGTATTGAACTATATGATTCCCATTTAATATAGATATTTTGAACTTTGATCACAACAGGAGACTATCTAAATACACTTGTCATACACACTCATGGGAGAATTAAGAACCAATATATCTAGTATGATTTTTAACTAATACCTTGCTTTTTTAAGTATTAGTGGTGAAGTAAAGGTTATGCTGTTTTCTTATGTGCTTAACAGACACCAAACTCTTACTGCAGCCAAATTACAGATTTTTATTTACAGATTTCAAATCCTCTCCAGTGAGACAATTGAAATTCTTTGATAGCCTGGATGTTGCTTAGTCAGAGATCTAAGACCTAAAAATACATTTAAATGAATCTGTAAATGTAAGAAAACACTACAGATGTGTGAAAAGAATGTTTGAAAAGCAAGTGTTGCCAAGCATTATTTCAAAATCCACTTGGGACAATAAAGAACAGGAATGAAAATTAACAGCAATCACATAGTCTGTATTCTTAATTCTCCTGTAACAGTCTATGATTGTTAAAAAACACTGAGAAATTGCCTTTCTACAACATAATTAATATTTTTTGCTATTTATGTGAAATCAAATGTGGTATTTAGTTTCCAAACTTAAAAGCTAAATTGCATGCTGGCTTCTTTAGGAGCTTCGTTTTCAGTCTGCCTGTGCAACTAAAGCCAAGCCTGTGCTTCATTGACTCACTGGTTTGTCTGTGAAAACTAAGGTAGAATGAACACTGGAAGGGATATAAAGAGTTTTCCTCTTTTCATGTTGTTACAGGAATCTCTAGTTAGGCTTTGAGACCCTCAGGGCACCTGCACAGAACCAGAAAACCAGGGACTGCTCACTGTGAGGGAGTTAAGGGTAAGGCACAAGAAGTGTCTGAACACAGATCTTGAGCTGGCTACCCTATAGTCTGCCTGTATTGATGTTCTGTGGCAAATTTACCTTACTATAACTTATAGAATCACAGAATGGTTTGGTTTGGAAAGGACCTTAAAGATGATGCAGTTGCAATCCCCTACGGTGGGCAGGGACACCTCTCACTTGACCACGTTGCTCAGAGCCCCATCCAACCTGGCCTTGAACAGTTCCAGGGATGGGACATGCACACCTTCTCTGGGCCACCTTCTCCAGTGCCTCATCATCCTCACAGACATCTCCAATGACTCGGAGGGGTCTGGCTTAGAAGGACACATTCCTCTCTGCTGTTTTTAAAGGCAACCTGGGCCAGGAGTTGCATGTGCTGGAACTCGGGTGAGATGAATTCCATATGTTGTACTGCCATGGGCATGAAGGATGACAAGGTGATCTACCAAGGGTAAAGTCATGCTTAACCAGCCTGTTCTCTGATGAAATGACTGGCTTTGTAGAGACAGGGAGCTCTTAGGCAGGTGCTGCCAGGCCCTGAGGGCAGTGATCAGTGCCTTGGTGTCCAGCTGGAAGTGGTGGCAGGCAGAGTACATCAGGCACTGCTGCAACACAAATACTGTTCAGGATCTTCACCAAAGACCTGTGTGGTGGGCCAGAATGCAGCCCCTTAACAGATGGTGGATGACACCAAATTAGGAGAGATGTTTGGCAGGGTAAACTGCAGAGTTGCAATCCAAAGGCAAAGCTGGGAAGTTGAGCATTGCACAAAGAGCAACCTCACAGAATCAGGCAGGGAGAAGAAGAAAGTAATACAATCAGAATCCTAGAATGGTCTGAGTTTGAAGGGACCTTAAAGATCATCTAGTTCCCACCCCAAGCCATGGGCAGAGACATCTTCCACTAGACCAGGTTGCTCAGAGCTCCATCCAGCCTGGCCTTGAACACTCCCAGGGATGGAGCATCCGCAGCTTCTCTGGGCAACCTGTGTCAGTGCCTTACCAACCTTACAGTAAATAATTTCTTCATAATATCTAATCTAGACCTTCAGTTCGAAGCCATTCCTTCTTGTCCTGTCACTCCATGCTCTTGTAAATAGTCTCCCTCCATCTTTCTTGTAGGCTCCCTTCAGGTCCTGGAAGCCTCAGTTAAGTCACTCCAAAATTCTCTTTGCCAGGCAGAACAATCCCAGTTCTCTCAGCCTTTAGAGCCCCACAGGCAGCCACTGCAGGAGTAGCAGCTCTGCTGGTGGGACATAGGAGTTGTGGTGGACTTCAAATTGAATTCCAGTGAGCCCTGAACCCTCACTGCTCAGGATGGAAACCACGTGCCTTAGGAGGGACGTGGTCAGCAATTATGGAAATTTGTGATCTGCCTGTCTGTACTCAGCCCTGGTGGGACCACATCTGGAATACCATGACTTTTGGTCCCTCCAGTTCCAGAGGGATGTGGAGAAATAAGAAAGAATCCAGAGAAAAACACCTAAGCTGATGAGGGGGCCTAAAGCATCGGAGCTACAAGGGGAGGGAGCTGAGGTTGTTCAGCCTGAGGAAGAGGAGGCTGAGGGTCAGTCTAAGGCAGCCTACAACTACCTGAAGGGGAGTCACAAAGATGATGGAGCCAAATCCTTCTCAAAAAGGGGCAGCATCCACAGGCTGTGGCTTGGGAGTGTGATGCTGGACATTAGGGAAAGCTCTTCCACCAGGAGGGTGGTGCAGCAGGGGGACTGGCCACCCAGGGTGGGTGGGGGTGCTCCCTCCTCAGGGGGTTTTACAGGATTTGGCTGAACAAAGCCACAGCTGACCTGATACGACCTGGTTGGTGCCCAACCATCCTCCTGTGAGCAGAAGACTCCCATGGTCCCCTCCAAACAGCACATCAGTGGGACTGTTAAAGTCAGGTGTTATTCTTCTGTCCTTCTTCTGTGTTTAGCCTTGTGTTCCTTCACATCTGAACATACAACATAAATACAACATAATACAACATAAATGCTTTCTATTGCTGGTCTCTTCTTACTGTTCACACTGAGCAGGAAAAATAGATTCCAAGGTGTGTGGTACTGCAATAAATGTCAGGTTTTCACCAAAAAAAAATTTAAAAAAGAAAATTTATTTATTATATCAGCATTGGAAAGGTTAAAGATCTGCAATTTTGGGGGGATATTAAATTTGCTTTTAGAAAATTAAGATCTTCTGGTAGTGACACACAGGAATCTGTGTACGTGTGTGGTTTGCTTGGAGCTGTTGCAGCAAATTCTTAAATACGGAACAGCCAGAAAAATGCATTTCTCTTTTTTTTTTTTCAATAAGCACTCCTACACTAATTTAAAAATAGTAAGCTAGGGCAAGGTAAGTATCACAGAGCCTGATGTGAAAATGTACATTGATAGAAAAGGAATAAAATATGTGATGAAGATTGACACCACAAGTAAAAAGGAAGAGGAAAAAAAATAACACAAAATAACAGAAGATACAAAGTGATGAGGGAGCACTGAGAGAGATGGGAATGGAAAGTTGGTGACAGATGAGGTTGATAAGGCGAAGGGCCTAAAGGAATTCCTTGCCCCAGTAATCACAGAGGCAGCAGAAGGCAATATCCCAGGAACTGGGATTTGTTTTCCTCAGGGAAGGAAGGAAAATGTCAAAAGGTTTTACTCTCGCACTGCAGTGGATAATAAGGCAATTAGTACTATTAAAAAGTTCTCAGAGCATGCAGACTGGAGCAATAAATCACATCCTAGGATTGTAAAGGGAGGGGGATATGCTGGAAAGCTTTTGTGGGACAGTTGTGATAACTTACTGGAAAGAGAATTACTGGGGCTGGTGAGTGTTTAATGAAGTTTTGGCATTTACAGATGTGTGAGCTTGACTGCACTTGACTTCAGGAGAAACTAGACACTGGTGAGTCATGGCTGTGTAGATTTGTAAGTGGCAACATGAACATGCTATTAAAAATACATTATTTAAACATACGTGCCACAAGAGAAATATATATAATACAAACGATTTGGAGTCTGCTGCACAAAAGATTTATGCAAATAACCTCTATTAATAGGATTTCTCAGTGAAAATCCTTTCTTGTCAATAGGAGAAGAGGTCTTGGCAATGTTACGCTCATGAATTACTTTTCCAAAGGGTTTCTGACGTTTTTACAATCTCAAACATTGTTTTTCCCTGCATGAATATATATTATAGAGGAGGTAACTGCTAACATTTTGCAAAGCTCTGTAAATATGTGAACTATGCAGTTTATCATCCACAGGTAGAATAGGAAGGAAGAGGAATACAAATTCTTCATAGGCTATAACTACATACACCTTCTCTTCTCTGGTCTCCACACCTTTTTATTGCTTGATGTATTTTAGAAAGAGACATCATTCCTTTATAAAACAGTTTAACTGCTGCCAATAAAAGTAAAATAAAAATAACAGGCAAACTTCTCCACTTAGTGCTGTGGGCTGTTTGAATCCTGTGTTGTCCAGGAAAGCAAGGTATCATCACCTCTATCCGTCCCCAGGGATTGGGTTTGGGGGCTGCCCATGGCAGGGGTGACAATGTATGGCTTGGCAGCCCAGACATATCCCACCCCTATCCTGGAGCATCCAGGGGCCCCAGAGCAGCCTGAGATGAAGAGGGGCTGAAGGAGTGAGATCAGGCAGGAGGAAGGTCACAAACTGTAGAGGGTGTTTCATTTACCTTCTCCTACAGCTGCACTTAGTACCTTCCTTGGGGAGCAACACAAGGACCTCTGCTCAAGGGGAAAAAAAAAGGAAATAAGGAAATGGGTCAGAAAAATCTGAACCTCTCAAGGGGAGCAGTCTCTGCAGAGAGCAGCTGAGTAAACCAGTCCCTCTCCAGCTGGCAGGAGGAATCACCTGCCAGAAGATGCCATCTGGAGATTGGAAAGGTGCTTTCCAGAGTGCTTCCACAGTGCCCAGCAGCAGCGACACAGCTCTGACTGGGCTGGCTGGAGAAAACAGTGAGGCAAGAGCTGAGGGAGAATAATCACCACTGGGGAAATGAGAGGAGTGTTGAGGGACACAAAGGCATCATTCAGGGACAGAAAGACATCCTTCAGGTCCTCCCCATCTATGGCGGCCACCCTGCCCAGTGCACTTACACAGCACCTGCCATGAGGGGCCTCTTCTCCAGGACTTGTGCAGGCCCAGATCCTGAACAAAGTGAGTGGGATGTGACCATCCCTGCAGGGTGGCTGTTGTGGTTTTAAGTAGCCAGAGTTTTTTATTAGCTGGGGGGGCTAGGAGAGAGGCTTCTTTAAGAAGCTGCTAGAGTTTTTCTCTGCTCTAAGCTAGCCAAGGTCAGGCAACAACGCCTCTGTGATAACATATTTAAGAAGGAGTAGAGAAAAAAAGGCTGCACAGAACATCATGGCCGCTTAAGAGACAGGAGGGTGGAAAGTTTGATTAACACCAAGGTCAGAGAGAGGAGAAAGAGAAGATGCCTTAAACACTGGAATAGGGCCCCAGGAAAACTGTGGGGGATCATAGGAGCAGGGATTTGTAGCACACCCGTGGAAAGATTGGAAGATTTCTGCACGGAGCTGAAGTGCTGGAGGAGAGAGGCTGTGATCCTGTGGGACATTTGCTGGAGCAGAGTCCTGATAGAGCCCTGTGGATGTGGGTCATGGGAAGAAGAGACCCATGTTGAGTAGCAGAGCAGCATTTCTTGGGAGGACTGGTGGCCCGTAAGAATCCACACTGAAGGAGCCGAGCAGCTGGCACGTGAATGACTGCAACCTATGTTAAGGTGACTTATGTGACAACAATACCTGAAAAAACTGTTGTTAGTAACAAATCCACTAAGAAGCAGTTTGCAACAGACTGTTTCCGTGGAGAAGACCCCACGAGGAAAGCTGGGGTGGGACTCTCTCTCTCTCTTCTGAGCAGCAGCAAAGAAAACCTCTGACTGTAACCCCCCCACACACACACACCTGCCTTCCCGAGCTGTTGGGGGAAGGTGAAGGATCTTAAAAGGGAGGGGTGGGGGGAGAAAGGTGTCTGTAACAACTATCAAACTGCTCACCCTTAAACTCTTAAGCTCTGATTTTAGTTGTAGTTGTAGTTGTAGTAGCAGTAAATTCTTAACATTCTAAGTTAGAGCCTGTTTTGCTTGTGTGAAGTAGTTAATAAACAGTTGCTTGTAATCCTTATCACAAAAGTCGAGGGGTTTTTTTTCCCTTCTCTGAGAAATTTTAGATCTATGTGTGGGCTCTTGGCTTTTAGCCAGAGTCAAACCATGACAGTGGCCGACAGACCCTCACAGATCCTGTGGTTCTCGTGTGGTTCCCAAGACTGGGAGACCTGACAGGACCCCTGTGCAGCTGCACTGCAGGGGCAAAAGAGCTGCCAAGGCCAACCCTGGCAGGATGCTTGGAGATATGGCCACCCAGGGCTGGGACCTTGGGCACACCCCTCTCCTGAGGAGCAACTCCCCTCCTCCTCAGCTTCCCATGGACACCAGTTCATCTTCCAACACGGCCTTTGCTCTGCTTGGCAGCTGTTGTGCTGGTTTGGATGTCCAAACTCATCTTTGGCTGAATTTGAGCATTTGGGAAAAACAGAGGAACAATGGAGTCCAGCTGGAATTATCCCACTGAGGGCCAGAAAATCTGGTAGTGACCCAGTAAGTGGCTGTGTGTGAGCACGTGTGTGTGTCTAGGCAGGCACCACCCCCCTGAGGTCTGAGTCCTCACTTCACCTCGAGGTGTCAAAATTAATACCTGTTTTTCCATGCCAGGAAACACGGACAGGACACAGCCATGCCCCTGGTGTTTTACAGCAGCACCTCTCCATGTGTGGAACAGAACCCCTGAGGCTGGCAGGGATATTGAGGGCTCATGTACCTTTACCTCCAGAGATGACAGGCACCCCAAAAAAGCTGGTCGTGCCTCTGTAGTGGGAGGTAATTCTAACTGCTCAACCCAACCATCTCCTGATTTCTGAGTAGCCCCTGAACAGCCTCACCTTTTTGTTGTTGTTTTGAAGGATTCAATGTCTCCTTGCAGGTGTTTTTCCTCTTGAATTCTTGAGCCCTACAAGCCCCTCAGCATCCCTACCTCTATGTCTCTCCTCTCTGTGAGCTGACTTCCTCAGGGCTTTCTCAGCAGCCTGACTCAAGGTTACACAGCTGTGCTGTGTCAGAGCTGGGCCTTGGATCCTTGGTACACAGGCAGCTGAGCTCCCTGGGGGAGGCTACAGAGTGGGGTAGAACACTGCACTGTCCATGTTATAGTGTGGGTGTTTTGGGAGAGACAACCAAGTCTACAAAACCGTGCTTTGCTCCTCTGGTCACACAATGGATGGGCATTGCTTCAGTTCCTCTTTGACTTGGGGGTGACAAGGCAGTGCCCACCACCCTCACCCATCACTTTTGCTCCCCCTGCTATGATGTCACACCGCTGAGGAGCTGTATAACATGCAAAACTGAAGTTTGCTGAGTGAAATCTGAGCACAAGTATTGCTACAAATTGCTAAAAGTCTTTGCAATATGTATTATTCTTTGCAATATGTATTATTCTCTATTTTGGGTTTGAGTCTGTTCCAACAAGCTCAGGAGACACACAGTCCTGTTTGCTCCTTGCTTCTTCCTCACACTGATCCCCTTCAAGACAATGGGCAGTGATCAACTTGATCTCCCCAGCCCAGTGACCTAAACTGGAACAGTGGTGTGAGGCACCCACAGGTTGCTTTTCAAAGGCTGTCACCACTTTTCATGGATCAGTGGCAGCAGTGACAACTGATTCTGGATTCCAGAGAGGGTTCCTACTTCTTTGCATTTTTTAGAGAAGGCAAATCGAGCTTTGTGTAAGAATTTCTTTCTGAAGAGAGGAGGAGACATGGACATGAGGTTTGCACCCGCAGCCACACATGCAGCTGAAGTGACATTGCTGGTCCTGCACGGAAAAATGCTCCTGAGTGATTTCCAAAATCAGTGTGTTTTGGTTTTGTTGATTATCTGCACTGCTTTTCCTAATCTTCAGCTTTTTTAGAAGTTGGAAGTCTATCCAGATTACCTAATGTAGCTTTCGTTGGCTTAGCAACCAGAGCCTTAGGCCACTGCAAGTTCAATAACAGATCAGAGGCACCAGTCAGTTAAAGTCTCCAAACATTTTTGTTGGAACAAAATTGCAAACCTTTATTTCACTGAAAGAATTTACAGATTGCACATGACACTGATAAATAAGAGTATCAGTTTAATGTCTGTCAGGTTGCCTCTCAGAGGACTAAAATCTGTGTTTGCAGAGGGATAGAGATGGTTATCAAATGATCATTCCTTCCCTTTTCTTTTATGAAAACTACCTATTCTGTGGCCAAGTGGTACTAAAGCAAAATAATTTGGAAGAGTTATTTTAAGGCGAAAATCGTGTTCTCAGAAAATCTATCTCCCAGTTTTCCAGTAGGTACAAGGTTGTTATAAAGAGGATTATCATGAACTGTTCATCATGTCCATCAAAAGAAGGACAAGAAGAAATCACCTTAAACTGGAGTAAAGAAGATTTAAACTGGGAAATAGAGAAAACTTCCTAATGACAGGAATCATACAGCACTGGAAGACATAACCCAGGGATTCTCTTCAATTTTTCAAACAGAAGATTGTGGAACCATCCAGCACTGATGGTTCAGAAATGCTCAGCCCTGTATCAGTGCATGAGGCCATAAGGGCTGCGAGGGTGTCCTTTCCAGCAGTGAATTCCTGTGACTTTGGGATGTGCTAATCTAGTGCAGTGAAAGACTTTTCAGGTAGCCTAGTGCTGCTGAGGGATTCAGAGAGGCACAATGAAGTCCTTCAGGCATTTTTCCTTCTTAAGCATACAGAAGTTCACCTGATGGACTTCTTCAGTAAAAAGTGCCATCCCTGCATGCAAAAAATTGTTTGTCCAAGATGTTGTAGCTCTGGGTGTCACCTCATCTCCAGTGGGGCAACAGAGGGGGCAGGACTCAGGTACCTGAACCGAGGGGTCCGGCAACCTTGGGACATCTCAGGATATCCAAGCCATCCATATGGGGGTTTGTGTCATCTCTACCAGCTATTTATGGATGATTTGGGTGCTGTAGGGTGTTTCACATGGAACAGGGTTCCTCTCTTTAGACAACTGGATCATCACCCTGAGAGATTCAGCTTGTCTCTGCAGCAGAGTCTCATCTCCACCTCTATACAGCTCCTGTTTAAAAACATACAACCCACTCCCAACTCACCTTCTTCCCAAATATATAACTTCTGATCCTGAAATGTTTGTTTCTTTTTTTAAAAGAGTGCTGGGTTATTTTTTCAAATATTGTCATAGTTGCTCAAACCTCCTGTCAATTGTCTGCACCAAAGCACAGCAAACGTTGCACCCAGAGGAGTCTCTCAGCTGAGAGAAGCAGCATGACCAGAATGACCACACTCCATATGGAATTATGTCCTTTCCTTTTCTATGGACCTGGAGTTGATGTGATAGGAAAAGCAAACACTTTCTGTGCTCACTCTTGCTGGCAGCTCAGCCCTGCCAAAATCTTTGTGCTTGAAATTAGCAGTGCCACCAAAGCAATCCTCACTGTGGCTCACCAAGCACCAAAACCATGGAAAACTGGGGTCAGCCACAGCACATGGTGTGTTTCTGTCTGTACTGGGCTGACAATGTGCTATGTGGGGCTTGTCATTTGATGTGCAGACTGTAAAGTTGTGACAACTTCCCCTCACCTTCACATTCTCACCAAAGAGAGAAATGTGACCAAAAAGAAAAGAAGGAAAACGTGTTTGCAAAGCTATATAAGTTCACAGAGGGATCCCAGGATCTGTTGGTTCCTGAATTTTTTCAAATGATTTTTTTTTAACTGCCTAATTTCAGTTTGATGGGTGTCTTTGAGAACTAAGCAGGTCATGTTGCTAAACTAAGCAAGAGCTTGTCTTCTTTGTGAACTGCCTCTGAGTCATGTTTGTGCTCAAAGGGAACAGTGTCATGCATTAATTGAGTCTCACTGGTTTAATTTCTGATTGACAAGTAAATAGTTCTTGTTTTTAAAAAATTACACAGGAGAAAAATCTCCCAGTGATATTCTGGTGAGAGTCTTCCCAGGTACATTTTTTTCCCTCTCCACAAACTGCAAATGCAGTTGATATTGCATCATTTTATCTCAATGGATGTTATTATAGGTGATTGTATTAACCTGATTATTCTGAATTTTGGCTCTTATTTACAGTTAAATTAACTTTAGTTATTTAACATAGCTGCATGTTTAACACTTAATAAAGTTTCTAATCATTTCAGTGAATCTGATTTTGTCCCAAAGCAAAATTCATTGAACCTGCCAAACTGCTGGGCAAGTAATCTGGAAGAAAAGCAGTATGGACACAGCTTAAGGCTCAGCATTTCCCAGCTGTTTACAGATGCAGAAGTGAATTTAGGCCTGTTGATCTCTCCACAGGAAAAAAGAAAGTTGGAATGCTTACTTTCTTGATTATAGGAATTAAGGAGAAACCAGCCTTTCCTTTTGCTGAGAGGATGCTAAGGTGAAGAAATCCTGGTGGGAGAAGACAGGAAGTAAAAGTGGATTGTGGCTGTAATCCTCTATGTATAAATGTCAACCCCCATAGCTGGGCAGCACAAATCAGCCCAGGATACTTTGGCTCCATATGTGTACTTGCTTCTTGTTAGGATATTTAGAGCCAGGGGAAGTGCATGAGGTGACAATCACTTTTATGTGTGAAGAAAAATACTTTATAAACGCACAATTTCCTAGGAATGGATTCTTGTTTTTTGATTATCTGCTGGTCAAGGAAAACGAGGTGTGAAAACATACTCAATTTGAGGTTAATGTTATGTATTCCTAAATGGCACTTCAGGTGTCACTGTACCTGTGAAGTAAATGGGTAATACCCCTAATCAAAGGGATATTTGTCAATAATCAGTTCTGTTATTTTTGCAAAAGCAGTTCCACTATATACTCAGCAGTGCAGCTTCACTGATATCAGGGAACTACCTCCACATATGACTTGCAAAATGGGCCCCATGATGTGACGTGTAATACAGAAGAAGTACATTTACCAAAGTACTTTTACCAAAGGAGGAAATTACAGTGTTGAAGTTACAAGGCTCTAATTTAGCCTGACATATATTTTTCCCCCTTTTACAGCTTATCTCATATCTTGTTCTAGGTGAGCTACAGCTCACCTGGAACCTACAGACAACCTTGCAACAGGTGGCACAACACCAAGTGCCCTTGGCCAGAGGATAATTTGTGTTCTCAGGGGGGAAATAGTTGCAGAGAGGGGTGTTGAGAGGCAGAGCTCCAGTTAAGCTGATCCCACCTTTAGGAGTTTAATCACCAATAATGGGTGTTAATGCAATCATGGAAGACAGGATATCTTGGGATGAAAGGGACCTTGGGGGCCTCAGATAAAGGTGAGGTCTGGGATCAACCCATGTTGCTCATGGTTTGACAGGACTTGGAAACCTCCAAGATGGAGCCTGTGCAGCCTCTCTGGGCAACCTGCTCCACTTCAGGTTTGCCTTTACAGGGAACAAGTTCCTCTTATGTCTAGCCTGAAACTCTTGTTCAATGTGTGCCTGTTGTTCCTCTCCATCTTTCCATGCACTCCTGAAAAGTCCATCTGCCTCATCTCAGTGACCTCCCTGCAGGTGTGGGAAGGTGGGTGTGGATCCCTCCAAAGCCTCTCTTCATCAGCTGTCTCAAGTGGGACAGACAAACATCAAGAAGCCATTGCCACTTTCCATTTTATTCAAATAGTTGGACTCTTAATGATAGAAGTCAGTGAAATGTCTATCCCATGAATATAAATAAATCCATGATTAACTAAGCAGTCTTTTCCCTAAGATACAATGATGTATTGAAATATAGCAACAGCTTCTCTCCATTCTTCTTCCTAAAATAGGATAAAAATAAAGTCCAGAGGAGAATCTTCCTCTGCATCTCAAAGTCCCTTTTATATTGTCTGTTCAGCCAGCACGAATCAGAAATGGTGCTGCACTTTCTCTGTGCCCATGACAGTCCATTTACCTGGGGGCTTCAACCTTGGTCAGAAGAACAATCCACCAAATCTGAAATTTACACTGCCCCCTAAACCAGAAGGGATCCTCTAAATAATTGTCTATATACCCTTGACTAAAACCTATATTGCTGTAGAGAGGGATTTAGATCATAGCTACATAAGAACCCTTAATCCTGGCACCTCCTGTATTTGTAACTGGAATGTTTTTGCAGTCTTTTTTTTAGGTCCTGTATTAATATTAATTGTATAACATAATGAGTGGCATTTCTTACTTTGAGAAATCACTTTGTGATCTAGAGAAGAGGTGTGGGGGTGACATTTGAAGGTGACACAAAGTTATCTAGGTTAGGCTGAGCCAGTGAAGAGAAAAGAATTCCCAGAAGTTTTGTTCAGTCTGAGCATGTGGGCAGTGGGACAATAAAGCTGTGTTGGTGCTCACTAATGCAAAATCATCTCCAGTGGGTGGACTGACCTGAAGCCCTCTGTACAGTCCCTGGTCACAGACAGAAAAGTCAGGGAGACACTGAGACATTCACCTGGAAGCTCAGTGTAAACCAGTGGTCGAATCACAACAAGATGTTGGGGTACATATGGAATGGGATTGAAAATAAACTCAATATTATGATGTTTCAGTGCCATTAGGGTTTATGGATTCCCCTGGAATACTGGTCAGGCTAATGCTCTGCAGAGATCTGCTCAGACAAGCTGGTTTAGCTTAAGGAGCTTACTCAGATCTCTCTGCAGACAAGAGCAAGCTCTGACTTTCTTCTAGGAGATATTTCAGGGGTTTCATGGTACGTTACTGTTCTCCCCCATCCTTCAGAATAACCTGGTTTTCTCCATTGAAACAGAGACTAATGTTAACCTTTTTTCACAGAAATGTAAGGCATGGCTAATGAAAACTGGTAGGGAAGCTGGGAAAAACGAAGCCTGAGGAAGCTGTTTGATTTGCACAGGGAACAATCAGAACTATACAAGCTAAGGAAGTCAAGAGCAGGTAGGCCTGGCACTTCTGATTGTTTCACAGGAAGTCACAAACCCATCAGTGACAAAGGCAGGAGATGAGAAGAAAGGCTATTCCATGGAATGAGGGGATGAAGCTTCACTGCCTTGACAGCTTTGCAGGATTGAAGAAAATGTCATCCACTGCACAACTGATGAGACTACCAGCAGTCATGATGGAAGGGTTGAAACACGAGCAGCCTCAGGGCTCAGGTAGCTGTGCTTCAGATTATGACTTAAACTTCTTTATGTAGAAGCTGGATTCTCTTATTTGCCTTTCTTCCTCCACCACCCTTCACTGGGACCCACTCACATACCTTCTGTGTTTCTCCCTGAGGTGTCCTGCCCAGCTACATCCAGAGAAAAAATATCCCAGCAGCTGGATCAGTCCTTGTGAACTCCTCAGCCATTTCTGAGAATACAGTTGCCAGCTGTGCAGAAAGAAAAGAGACCACAGGGACAAGCCTGAATGTGCATCTCGGGACACACAATGAGCCAGATTGCTGTGGGTGAAAGGCCACCCATCCCCTCACCTTTCCAGTGGGGTTCCTGCCAGGCCAGTACTGCAGAGACACACCGTAATATCCTGGGTGAGAAACAGTGCTGAAAGAAAACAGTGCACACCCTCATTTACAACATCCCACTGACCCTGGGGTGCATCAGCTGTATCTAAGCCATACCTGGCAGAAATCTGTCTAACTTGTTAAGCACTGCGAGATGAGGATGCTCAGGGGTGTGATGCTCTTCTTCACCACCCTCACTGCTAGAGCATTTTTCTGGTGGAACTGGATTACTTTTCTTCATGTCCTATGCACTATGGCCATTATACATAGATAAAGAGTCATAGTTCCAGAGAGGCACTTTAAACCTTGGGGTTTCTTCCATGCAGCATGTTTCCCCACATTTGCTACTTTCCTTAAAGCAGTGGTCCAACCAGCTGGGATGCAGAACCATATCAAGATGCTGTCAGTGCTGGGAAGGTTGTCTTCCTCTTATCTGCAAGGTTTTCGGAGTCTTCTCCTTGGCCACATCTTTTCCTGCTGTTTGTCTCAGAAGCACATGATACCCAAAGCTACTCAACAAACAACCCCCACAGCCCACATCCTCCTCCTCCTTCCTGCATCCTCTTTTTCTCACGTCACATCCTCCTTTCCTCAGGGCCACACCTGCTCCCAGCTGCAAGAGCACACCCACCACTCACCTCTCTCCCTCCCAGCTCCCTTCAGCTCAGGTGCTCCCTGCATTTTATAGCTATTAAGTCTCCAGTGTAGGCACCTGCATAAGCACTGGCAGCCAGAACCAGAGGGGATCTCACATTTTTTGTGTTTAAAAGCCTCTTCTAAGCGTATTTGTGGTGGGTCTATCCATCCCCACCGACCTCCAGCCAACCTTGTGTGAGCCCCATATTGTGGTGATTGTTTATAATTCCCTGGCTCCACAATTCCCTGCCCCTACTTTTAACAGAAACACTGTTCATCCTCTTCTAGTCTTCTTTAAAAAAGGCATGAAGCTTTCTGAGCTTCTCAGCATCATCTGCCAATTTTTCTACCCAAAGAGTAATTCTTCCCTTGGTCTCCCTTTTGTTACTATCAAAAATGCCCTTAAAATGTCTTATTAGTATAAGCAAAGAATAGATGTATTTTATTTTGTGCTTTAGATTTTCTGGTTTTGTCTGTGTGTGCACATGCTGAGAGTTTTTTTTAACATTCATTTTTAGATATTTGACCTAGTTTCTATGTTCTGTACACTCCCTTCTTGCACTTGAGATCATTGAAGACCTTGTGATTTCACAGATATCTCCCACTGCATATTCTATCCTCTATACATACTGAGATATTTTTTGATTCTGCTGCTATTGTCTTTTGGGTTTTGGTTGTTTTTCTTTTAATTTAATGAACCATTAACTCTTTCTGGAGATCTTTTCTTCCATGGCTTTGATTCCCAGAGGAATTTACTGCCAGTATCCTCTGTGTTCATTAAAGTCTGCTGCCTTCAGGTCCTTTCCCTTCAGGTCAATCTTACCCTTCTTGCATTCCCTGAGGCTTACAAATCCTGTACCTCTTTCACCAACATTGTTCTCCACCTTCACACTCCCCAGCTGTTCCTCTCCCGTGGTAGGAACTCCAGGACTCCAGGATCACCACCTGGGAAGCTGCTTTCTGTACTGCTCTATGACAAAATGCCAGTGATAGTTGCTGAGCAGCCTTTGCTCTAGTTTATTATGTTCTTCAGAACTATGGGAGTAGCTGAAGACTCCTCCAAACCAATCAACTCTGTTTTTTCAAAAATTATTCTGCTATCTGATCGAGAAAGACCCTGATCTATCTAAGTGTCTTAGTTAGGGGAAAAAAGAAGAATGTAATGGATGTGATTTTTTTACTGCACTGTTTTCCTGCTACTATTTAGAGATCAGGTTTATCATGCTTTACACTCTTTGTCTGAGAAGAAATGTGTGTATCCGCTTTTCCCTCGCCAGTTCATATTTCTCCAGTTCACTGCTTTCCATTTATTCCTCTCGTACAGAGTCTCATGCAGACTCTGCAGAGCATCCTGTTGGGCTGAACCTTCCCTGTCTGTGAGACATCAGAGCTGCACAGAGAAGGCAAGACCTCTAAGAGAGATTACATCACCTTTCCAAAAAGTCACATAAATTAGGCAGTAAAATTTTTACCAAACCAGCAGCCACGACTTGACTATCAGGACCACTTTATTTCTAATTTTTTTAATAGGCAGCTTTTCTTCTTGAACACAGACAGCTTAAGATTTGATGCTGAGACCATGCTGGATCACTCAGTTCAGTCTGATTTGATCTTGTCATCTTCACTATGAACTGTCCCTACAATGTGAAACAGGAACATCATAGCTACATAAAATACCAATGAAATTATGTGCAAATACAAAGATTAACTCATTCTAACTTGATTTTTCACAGCATGATGCTGTCCTCTTCATCCACATAAAAATTATTCAGCCGCAAAAGGCCCTTGAGCATAACATGACATTTACAGCATCTCTGACTATTTCTTGTTTATTTCTCATAAATTTCCTTTGATAATAACTTAGTCACTCAGCAACACTCTACAGCATACACATAGGTTACATGATTATCTCATATTTTATACAACACACGTTAAAGTAATTAATTTTCCCTGGCAAATGTCACACCATTTAGTTCATCGTCAGGAGCCAAATATTTGTGCAACCGTTTGTTACAAATATATGCACAACCACAGAACCCTTCAGCTCCCTGGTATTTATTAAGTGTAATTTAAAGGGACGCTGTTGAGGTTGTTACAGTCTCAACTGATGGTAGTTTTTGTTCCAGTTGAAATTTCCTTAAGTATTCAACGTCAAATCATCTATTTATTTGTAAACTAACCCAGCTATAAATATAAATGTGGTGTGGAATGTCCTAGTGACCAGCTAATGTCGTGTCCTGGCATGGCAGAAGAGTTTCATCTCTCATTTCAACCTTCTTTATCCTTTCATTGATGAGTTCTGGCATTTGCCCCATCTTTAAGGTAGAAACACAGCGAAATAGGTACCTCCTTCATAAAAAGAATTGATTTAAATTACAAGTTCAAAATTAACTTCAGGTGAAGACATTTCTTTCCATGCTAACACAGGTTGCCTCCAAAGAGAGAAAACCCCATCAGGACAGCAGCTCTAATTCCAAAGGATGGAAGGCAATATAGCTATGAAGCATCAGGAGCAGTTGCCCTGAAAAACACATTTTAAGGGCATGAATATCACCTCTGATAGATAGTGAAGTCTGCTTCTCCCATGCCCTAAATTAGGCCTTACACATACTCCTCATACACTGATACAAAAGCCCTTCAAAGTACGTTTAAGAGAGAGGAAGAGCAGCGGCAGAGGCTTGCAGAGAGAAATTGTGCTCAGAAACTTGACAGGCTGAACCAGACAGCTCCATTCGAGCTAACAGCCCAATAAATCCTATTCCCCACAGATCACTTATTCTTCAGCACGTTCAATCAACAGGTTTGGAGAGGAGGGCCTGATACTTTTCTCACTCAGTTTGGCCTTTGATGAGAAAAGCAGCAGTGAAGAAAAGAAGCAGAAACAAAGCAGTACAAGTAGAAATGAGAAGGGGCAGGAGGAAGCACAAACCTAGGAAAGCAGAAAGACAGGAGAAAGAAATATTGAGAAGACACACCAGAGAGACAGCAGAGATGAGAGTGATGGGAACAGTGCAGCACCTTGGTGAGACAGAGTTCTATAGCTATCTTTATTCAAGGAAAACACACTCGGACTGGAACAGGCAGAGAGGAAAGCAGAGATGGGAGTTCAGAAGAAAGATGAACTATCACACAAGCAGTGTGCCAAAAAGTCTGGTTCTCTCAGCTTGGGCAAAAGCTGAAAGGAGATGTGATTGCTATCTGCACTTACGTAAGGAGAAGGCTTCGAACAGCAAAAAAGACACATTATTCAAAGCACAGTGCCAAAACAAGGATCAAAGGGATCTGTTTCCCATGAATGCCTTTAGGCTGGAAGTTAGAATAAAGTCCTAATCAGCAAAGGGATTATATTTGGGGTAAACTTCAATTCCTAACTTATTAATAATTGACGGATTTCAGTCAGTTTTGAGAAGCTGGTATTGACGAGGACTTTTGATTCATGCAGATGACCTAACTATCCTTAAGACAGAGCATGATTAAGAAACAATTTCTGATGTGGTGCCTGCTATTGCCAATATCTTGGTCTCTGTGATGGAAGGGATTACTGTTCCGTTATTATTCTGGCAGAGTTCACCAGTTTTGAGACCACTGCTTAGAAAAGCCAAAGTGCACTTGCTGCTTTGATATCTAATACTGCCTCAATTTTTTTCTATGGACAATGAGCTATCATATTTGAAGCAGAATGGATGAATTCTCAAAGAAGCTTTGATCTGTCCCAGATCCTCAAAGCAGCCTGCAAGAATAGCTTGAAAGCTTTTTATTTAAAGTAAGTGGCATTTCCTCCGCTCTCATTTTAATTGAAATAGATGCTGAATGCAGGGTAAATTGTATTGTAAGCTTGATCGTAGAAAGCAAGTATACTTCTAAACCAGCCTTGATCAATAGCAGTTTCTGGTAATACACTGTAATCTATCTATTTATTGCCATGGGAATTGTAAAAATTGTTGGGCTTTTTTGTTGTTGTTGTTTTTATCCATCAGCTGAAAAGATTCAGCTTGAAAATGGAGGATGAGAGAAGAGGGAGGAATTGATCAGTCATGCAGCCTCATGGCATATCCTCAAGGCAACTTGCAAGACTTGGATATAGGCCGACAGAATTTTCCTAGGCACAAGGAAGCAGACTGGTAAGTCTGGCTGCACAGAGCCAGGGCTGGGGTTTTTTAGTGCCTTGTGCTTCCTTGTTGGCTGGATGGGAGAGCTTTGGCAATGGGCATGGAGAGTCGGGCTACCAGCAAGTTGCACCACTGGTGGAAAGGAGGAAAGGTGTATTGACACTTCTGCAGAGCCAAACCCCTCGGTTTTGTCAGAAACAAAGTGTGAGAGGGAGGTTGGGAAATGTTTGTGACATGGATGGATTCAGTCCCATTGATATCCCAAGCAGGTTAGGAAGGGAAAGTAAATCCTGCTAGGAGGGTAACAGCTGCCTCCCTCCTTTGTCCATGAGCTTAAGTCCCCATTCTGCAGTGTCTGGCACTGTCATCATGGGTCTGGAGGTGACAGCAGCATTTCCATGACTTTCACGGGGCTGGCTGGGGATGGCTGCCATGTCAGGCTGGGAGAGAGTCACTGTGCCTCCCTGCCATGGGGGCTTTGTATCCCCAAGAGATTTGTCTTCACCCTGAAATAGGATGTTACCTGGAGGGAGGAAGGCACAGGTGATGATATAACTCAGAGGCCTCAGCTGCACTTTGACATGTGTTTACTTCACTGCCAAGTGCCGTGTTGGTACTTTCCTCCCGTCGGTGTGTGAGGTGTGTTACTTACTGTGAGTTTTTCCCACTTTTCCCAGCAACCACTACATGCTGTATTAAATGTGTGTCTACAGCTTAATTGCAAAAAAACCCCTGCATTCCACTTCTGAATTAAATTAGAGGCTCTTCTGTGAGGTTCATTCTACGAGCGTGCCTGCATCTCAAATCAGCCCACATAAGGAGGGTGAAGAGGAACTGAACAGCCACTCTGTACTGCAGATGTCACTGAATATATGCAGTGGGGGCAACTCAAAGGTATCTTGAATAGGCCCAAAATATTTCTTTTTCCATGTACTTTCAGAAGTATGGGGAACTTAGGAAAGTGGCCCCTCATATTCTCCCTGACTTCAATGACAGGGAAGTCAAATGCCATTGAAAAGCTCACACCTTATGTAAAAGAGCTGGGTATCAGATGAGTAGGAACTTCAAAACCCTTTAAACAGGAACAGCAAAGTGAAACACGCCCATCGAGCTTGTTCTGTGAGACAGCAAACTTCTTCTATTAGGATTCCAGAGGCTGATGAGTTTGTGAGATGGTGTGATGGGTGGGGACAGAAAGAGGAAAACCAGCCTGTTGCACGGCCCTGGCTGTGCCAGGGAGGGAGCACCAATGGGGGTGCTATGCCTCCTCCCCTCCTCCCTGCCCAACGCCTTGCTTCCCAAAGGCCATGGCAGATCTGAGCAGGGTGACTGATGTGTAAATGTGCAGGATGAATTGGAGAAATTGGCCATGGAAAGGTCATTCTAGCTAAGGAAGCCCTCCAGTGAGACCTGACTGGATCTCATTGTTTTTCTGTTTCCTACGCCCCATGACATCACCAGGAGAAAAAGGTTATGGGCCATGAGCTATAGAAATTCATGTTTTGCCTTCCTGGGGCAGCTGCAGCAATACTGCACCAAATATCTGTGTGGTAAGTGGCCAGCACAGACCTACAGCTGCAAAAGTGCCTGGTTTTCCCTGTGTGAGTTGTCTGGAGCACTCCACAGCTGCAGCCAAATACTGTGGTCTGAACATTGTTTTCTTGGCCACTGAAGAAGTATCTTCATAGTCTATGTGTTCATTGATGGGTGAAAACCAAAATGAGTGAGGTGATAAAAGACATGGGAAAACTTAAGGAATCAGTATTTCTAAGGACTCTTCATTAGTGGCAGCAGTTGATCCACACTGCACCACAATGGACAGCCATGGCAGGGTTTGGTCTCTTTGCCCCAGCACAAGCTGACCACAGGCAGGACTGTGTTTGATTCCTCTAATCTGACCACCTTCTATGTGACTTTTGCAATGACTGTTACAGCATTCAATGTTTTTCTAAGACAGGCCTAAGGAAGAGTAATTTTCCTTCTTAATTTCTGGTACCTCATTAAGTGTATGTCAGAGTTCAACTTGTGTTCAAGTTTTAGTGTGCTGTATGATGGTACATGCAGGGCCATAATTTACTTTGCGCTGGGCAGCCTGGGAACAATCTGATTTTGGACAACCCAGCCTTAACATGGCCTGTAAAACCAGCCTCAGGAAAAGGATGAAGGAACACATCATCTGACAGAAGCAGAGACATGTCTTCACAGAGAAGCAACACTGAATTTTGCTGATTTTAGTCAAACTTTCCTGGTTTTATCTTCTTTCCAAACTTTTCCTATTCTAAACACAACGTGGAAGTGGAAGACCTGGTCTTCTACTCAGACAAATGGACTAATAAGCCTGGAGCCAACAGCAGTTGGTCAGAGCAAAACCCCAGCATTTTTAAAAAAAAAACTCTTTGGAAAGTTTTGGGCTCCTTGGTTTACAATTTGAACCCCCCTACTCATTTCAAGTTTGCTAGTAAAACTCAGTTTCAATGCACAGAGACTAGAATCTGTCTTTTTATCACAAAAATAGTCCTTCCCATGTTTTCTCCAGCTTTAGTTTCCCTCCTGCTTTCTTCTTCCTTTGAATTGTACAACTAATGCAGTCGTGTGTACATCCACCACTATCATCTGCAGTCAGTAGACACAGTTAATTTACTACTGCCAACTGCTTGCTGTTGTTGTCATTAACAATCTTCATTTAATAAAAAGCTTTTATCAAAATTGGTTTTCCTGGAGTACTTTTATTTTTCCCAGAAAAGGCATTAAAATTAATTTGTTTTCACTCGGTCTGTACTATTGAGTGAATACAGCAAGGAACAAAAAAGATAAACATGTGAGAGAAACCCCAAAGAGAAGGTAACATAGAAAGAAGCAATTCTGCTCTAAAGTAGATTATACTCTTCTTTTTTTTTTTCCTCCCTCTCTTTGCTTTTGAAAGAAAAAAAATGATTGAAGACTGGTAGGAAACATAAAATTATAGCAGTGCTTGGGTGCACAAGGAAGATGCTCCCCTTCTCCACAGCCCTCTGTGGCTCCTTTAGTGGGTTAGGCACAGGTAATCCTGTGTAGAAAGATTTGATCTGGAGGTCTGGGACAATCCACAGGATTTTCTGCTGGAAATGCACTGGACTCCCTACTGATGCTCTGGATTTCACTGACCTTCCTCCAGGAAACAGTTTCAAAGGAAAATGCTGTTTCCTTTGCATGTTTTTCACATGGAGCCCCTGCTCAAAACCTTTATTATTGATATCAGAGGGGTATTAAGACATTTCAAAAGCCCTGTTATGCAATAAGCCACAAACAGGAGATACCAATTCTGGAGGACAAATGAAGTGAAAAGAGACACCAACTCCTCACTACTGTGCTTTGATGATGGTTTGTTCCTGACCCAAATGAGAAGCTGTGCCATTAGTTGTAAAAGGTCTATGGGGATTCTGCATGAAACTGCAGCAAGGCTGCTTCATTCATCTCAGAGAGATGTTTCTCCCTCCCTTCCTCATTTCAAACCAAAAAATCCCCCAAACAACTTTCCCTGAAATTACAGTTTTCGAAATCAGAACATTTTTGGCTAAATACCAAGTCAGAGAACTGGAAACCGTACAGGGAATCCCTTCCAGGCTCATTCAGACTGAACACATTGCCCATGCCTCTTTTTCAGGGAGGAGGGATGATATGTTGTGGGAATTTCATGGTCTGATGCATCATAGAGTACAAAATATGGCATGGGAGATCCACTCCATCTATGAGAGTAAGGACATTAAGCAACTGAAGTACAGCTCCTCTGAGAGTGTGGTGGCAGATCAGAACTGGAATATTTGGGTTTAAGCTACTTTATCCATATCTGTATATGGAGATATATTTTTACATATCTGTAAAAAGCAGTTCTAATTGAAAAAAAATATATTAATGAACAGCTTTATGTAAAATGGAGGAACATAACATAGCACTACTGCTGTTCTCTAGAATTGGCTTTGGAAATGATGTGGAATGCATCCTCTCTTATTAACAAGGAAAATGTTACTTCCATTAAAGAAAGAAACAACCCCTCCCCCCACAAGGCATCCGTGAGAAACTCTCAGTGTATTTTCTGTTTGAAATTTAAATTTGAGCATAATACCACCCACTGTATGAAATGAATGTGATTAAAATGATGGTTCCTCTTATTTTCAATTAAAATACATTTTAAATGTTTACCTTTCTGCACTAAATGCAAATGTGTAACATCGCACTGGGAAACCAGAAGGTGGAAACCCACTGACCCAGTTTCACCATCCCGGTGGACTAAAATGCAAAAAATCCAAACAAAAAGCCATAAAAGCATCCCACCCCCTCCCCCAGGCCTGCCAGGGCCCCAGAGTAAAATGTGCTGTATAAAAGTCACAAAACGGAAAACATTAAAAATTAACTGGTGCAGAAAATGGCAAATGAGGTGGGATTTGCCCCGTGTGTCACCCCAGTTCCAGGGGTATTGCGGGGGCACCTTGTCCAGGGAGGTCACTGCCCTTCACCAGGCAGAGGGTGAGGGGACAAGGCAAGGTTTTGGGCCTGAAGTGCATTTTCACAGGATCACAGAACCATTTATGTTGGAAAAGACCTCTGAGATCAGAGTCTGACTTTTGACCAAACACCACCTTGTCAACTAAGCCAGAGCACCGAGTGCCACATCCAGGCATTTCTTGAATATCTCCAGGGATGGTGAGTCCACAACCTCCCTGGGCAGCCCATTCCAGTGTTTACCAGCCCTTTCTGTGAAGAAATTCCTCCCGATGTCCAGCCTGAACCTCCCCTGGCACAGCTTGAGACCATTTCCTCTTGTCCTGTTGCCTGTTACTTGGGAGAAGAGACTGATCCCCACCTGGCTACAACCTCCTCTCAGGGAGTTGTAGAGAGCAAAAAGGTCACTCCATAGACCCCTTTTCTTCAAATTTTGAGAGTTTTAGTGATGAAAACGGCCATGAATTGTGAAAAATTAAATAGATGGATTTAGCATGCATTTTGGTTGGATTTAATATGTGTTTAGCATTTAGTAAATAATAGTGTATAATAAACAATATACAACATATAATGTATAATAAACACATATAATTAATATAATATGTAGAATAGATAATTATATATAAATAATAGATATTATTAGATATAAAATAATATATTACATGTTATGAAATAACATATACAATATAATTATATAATAAAAATATTTTATATATAAAAAGATAACATATATATAGTACATGGATGCATTATTTTAAATAT
>WEIV01002518.1:77960-127066 GCA_013390005.1 Calyptomena viridis
TGCCCTGCCCCGCCCCGGGCGCGGTGCCGGGTCGGCCCCGCGGGCGGCGAGGCCTTTCCCCGTGCCCCGGCCCGCAGGTGGATGTGAGGGTCCCTTGGGTGCCCTGAGCTCCTCAGGGCTCGGTCGGGACGCACCGAAGGATCTTAGCCTTAAGCTGCACCGAGGGAGGTTTAGGCTGGATCTCAGGAGGAATTTCTTCACAGAAAGGGCGATCGGACATTGGAATGGAGTGCCCCGGGGAGGTGGTGGGGTCACCGTCCCTGGAGGTGTTTAGGGAGGGACTGGACGTGGCACTCTGTGCTCTGGTCTGGTTGACAGGGTGGTGATCCGTCAAAGCTTGCTCTTGATGAGCTCGGCGGTCTTTTCCAACCTAATTGATTCTGTGATTCCGTGATCTGGCAGCTGCTGTGGGGCAGTTTGAGCTCGTTGCATCTCTAACAGCAAAACAGGGAGAGACAGATACCTTCTGCATAAACCAAAAAGTCTTTGCAGTGGAGAATGCCAGGGATGCTGATGTGCTGTTTCAGAGTTGCCAATACTGTTAGTACCCAAGGCACGCTGAATATTGAGATGGTGATATTTTTATTATAGCAAAGAAAATGCTATGTCCTATGAGGAGCAGCTGAGGGAGCTGGGATTATTTAGCCTGGAGAAAAGGAGGTTCAGGAGAGACCTTATCACTTTCTACAGCTCCCTGACAGGAGGTTGTAGCCAGCTGGGGGTTGGTCTCTTCTCTCAGGCAACCAGCGACAGGACAAGAGAACTCAGTCTAAAGCTGCACTAGGGAAGGTTTAGATTGGACATTAGGGAGAAATTCTTCACAGAAAGGGTTATTAGACATTGGAATGAGCTGCCCAGGGAAGTGGTGGAGTCACTCTCCCTGGAGGCATTTAGGGACAGGCTGCATATGGCACTCAGTGTTGAGTTGACATGGTGATGGTGGGTTATAGGTTGGACTCAATCTCAGAGGTCTTTTCCAACATAATTGATTCTGTGATCTGGCAGTTGCTGTGGGGCAATTGGAGGTTTTGTTCCATCTCTAACAGAGTGAAACAGGGAGAGACAAATACCTTCTACATGAACCAAAAAGTCTTTGCAGAAGGAGGGAATGCCAGGGATGCTGGTGTTTCAGAGTTGCCAGTACTATTAGTACTGATGGCAGGCTGAATAAATAAGATGGTATTTTTATCATAGCGAACAAAAGAGAAGGCTGCCATCACTACTTCAAACTTGTTCATCAAGGACAGCTAGAAATTTGCTGAACACAATCTGTAGTGTGAAGCAGTGCAGGGGATATGGGAGAATTCAGGCACAGCACTCTAGTTGTTGCCTTCAGGGTAGACCTTCTTAATAATGCTAAAATACCTGGAAGGGAATCAGTCATTTTCACCCTATAAATGTGTTGTGGCCAATGTTGCCAGAAGTTGTGGATGCCCCATCCCTGGAGATGGTTAAGATCAGGTTGGATGGAGCTCTGAGCAACCTGGTGCAGTGGAAGGTGTCCCTGCCCATGGCAGGGGGTTGGAACTGGGTGATCTTTGTGGTCCCTTCCAACCCAGTCCATTTTGTGATTCTGTGGTAGAGCTCTTATTTCTGCATCCTGACTGCCGGGGTGCTTTGTCAGCTCCTGAGTCTGACCACCCTGTGAGGAAGTGTATAGAAGGTGATAATGTAGTTCAAGAACCATTTGCAAATGATTTGTCAAGACACATTTTAATGCCAGCTGACACCATGAGCATCAGTACCCCTTTGATACAAGACTTCTCCATGCTGTTAGCATGCCTGGAGCCTATTGTAGGAGCCATGAAGCTGTTTTCATTAAGTGCAGCTCAGTATAGAACCTCTGGCAGCTCTCTAAAAACACAAGACAGGTAGACACCATCATCACTGCCCAGGTGCTGGCACAGGGAGCATGAAATTGCATAGAAACAGGTGGACTCCTGGTGTGTCAGCACTGCACAGGTGTGGGCAAACACAGGACCAGAGGAGCACAGCTCACAAGTAGTGAGGATCCTTCAGGCAGCTTCCTCCCTGAGAACATCAGGCTGGGTGTTATTGTTTTAGAAGGAAAAAAACCCGATCCAGTCTGGTGGTGAATACTCAGTCTCTGGAGTAAAATTTGTATTGTAAGGAGTTGGTTGTGTATATGACACTTGAGGTGGCTGCTGAGTGGGCCTCAGCATGTCAGCAACATTGAAATAGGTGTGTGCCACTGGTGCCTGCTGGGTGGAAGCAGAACAGGTCAGCTCAGTGCTATCCATGACATTATTTTATCCAAATTTAAATTTAACTTAATTAACTTCACTTGAAATGCTTGGGAAGAGTTACTTATAGAGAGCATTGAACAGTCCATGCTGAAGTACATACAGTGAGTATATTATGGGAACTAAAGGTTGTAAAACTGTCACAATTGCCACAGGACAGCATTGGAAAAACATGGTTATACCCTTGTTAGGGCTCCAGATTGCTCTTTTTGTCAGTCCTTGAGATAGTGGATTAATAATGATAACTCACCTGTCTTGAAAAGCATTTCTGGTCCCCACCTAGTTGTTGGCTATTAGATTTAGTTTTATTTTCATATAGCTCCACAAATGAGTCTGAGAACAGTGTATTTAAAGAGAAAAAAGTGTCACTTCTATAGATGCACAGGAAGGATGCACAGGGGACACGGGATTGCTGTTCCTGTCAGCCCTCGGTTTATAATTACAAGTATTAATTCCACTCATCACTATTCAAGCTGTGAAATCCTCTTGTCTCTGTCCCTAATGCTTCCACCTACCTCATCTATAGGCCCACGAGAGGCAGTGGAAGAGGAGTACCTGTGTGTTTTATCTGCCTTGGATGTGTTTAGTGAGGTGTCTGGGCTGCTTCCAGAGCTTAAAGCTGTGAGGGACACAGAGGCAGCAGGACTGCAGTGGCAAATGGGGAGTAGGAAATCTTTTCACAGCACTTACTGCTCTGGATCTAAGGGCCTCTGGCCTTTGTATTACCCTCCATTATGATTATTATTACTTGTGGCTCTAACAGGAATGTTTACTTCTTCTCTAGGCAGGAGCTGAGGCGCTTCCTCTCTGACCAGGAGTGAGGGCAGTGGGGCTGGTCAGCTCTCAGCTGCCCATGGTGCTGACACAGGGAAAGGCAGCAGCCTCTGCCTGTTTTTTCCTACTTTTCCCTCCTTTAACTGTAAGGGACTGGTGCCTGATTCAGCAACCTCCTGGGGAGTGATGCTGCCACTGTGGTCCTGCATAGCTGGGACAAAATCTTGCTGCTTGGGCATCACAGCTGGTGACACTGGAGGGAAACACAGGCCAGTGATAGGTGCTTTTAAAACTGATGGAGTGGTTCCTGCAGGAACATGAGGCAATGTTTCCTTTGTGCTAAATGAAGAGCAGGGATGAAAGGGATAGGCAGAGCACAAGCAGTGCCATGTTTGATGTTTGGTTCGATGGGCTGGAAGAAGGTGTCAGAAGCATAAAATATTTACTGTCTGCAAAGAGAGAAAAAGGAACTGCCTCTTTTTTTTTTTTTAACTATCTTTAAAATCAAAATTACAGTAGTTTGTGTACACTTAAGTCCATCTATCAAATAAACACCCTTCACCTCTTTTAAAACTCCTGTTTCATGAACAGAAATCCAAAGGTAGCTGCTTATGAGCAGGGCCTGTGTTTTTTGCATGTCAGGCCTCTCCCCTTCACTGAGGCTGGGGAGGTCACAGTTGGTGCTGGGGGTGCCCCTTGACAAGGCTGATGCTCCTCTGTCCTGGCAGCCTCAGAGAAGTGGCCTTGTTGGCCCAGCAGTGGCAGGGTGTGTTACTCACACAGCATCTACCAGCCTATGGCATCAAAGAGTTCATTCATTCATTTATTTTCACAAACAGTAACTTATGGGTTCCCTGTAATTCACTACCTGTTGCATACCCTTGAAAAGGGGAATTCCTCAATTCTTTTGTACCTGCCCCTGAAGCCAATACTTAAAAGTATGGGGAGATGTTGATATTGTGGCTCCTGCCTGCAAAGCCCAACTGGTATTGAAGTTGTGCAATAATGACATTTTCAGCTTTCTGCTGTTTGTCAGGACAGAATATCACAGGTCTTGTTAATTATGTTTAATTCTGCATTTGGTTGAAATGCAATATGATAGGTTTCCTCTGTTACTTCAAGAGAAAGTTTGTGCATTTGAAGCCTAGACCATGTTAGGAATGGCACTGGTTACAACACAAGCACTAACTTTGTTAGTGTTTCTGATCTGCCTCCTGTTCTCAAAGGCTGCTGCTCCTTTTTCTGCTGGATTGATGTCCTTGTCTTATGTCAGCAGCTTAATGAAGAGGACCACATATTCACACGGGTCAGATTTGCCAAGGGCTGGCTGACCAGTGTATTTTCTTGACTGAGGTTTGAAATCCCTTTCAGAGAGAGAATTCCATGCAACAATTCTGTGTGGCATTTCTTAGAGAACTGGACAATAAGTTCATAGATCTCAGGGGGAAAGTACGTCCTTGAAAATACCAGTTTCTGTAGCAAACTTTAGTGGCATGGCAGAAATTCTGCTTCTCCCTTGTTTATTACAGGAGCTTGGAATTGCGCTCAACCCGTGCTACCATTGCTATCTGTGTGTTTCCTGGCTTGAGTATTTTCTGCTGCTCTGTAATCACTGGCACCAAAATGCAGCATTAGTTATTCCTGACAGAGTGCTTGCCAACCTCTTTATAAGTAAGCCTGTCTGCTGTCCCTTCTTCTTTCCCTGGCCAACTCTCCTGAACCCTTTCCACTGCCTCCTGCCCCCAGCCCTGCTCTGCCAGATCTCTGTTCACAACCCCCAAACTCAAATCTTCCTGTAGCTGCCCCTCATGGTTGCATTTTGGACCCTTTACTTTGTCCATCTTTTTTCTTCTCTCAGGCAGTAAAAACAAGCCAGTAGAATCACAGAATGGTTTGGGTTGGAAGAGACCTTTAAAGATCATCCAGTCCAAGCCCTTGCAGTGAGCAGGGACATCTTCAGCTAGATCAGGTTGCTCAGTCTCATCCAATCTGATCTTGAATGTTTTTAGGAATGAGGCATCCACCACCTTTCTGAGCAACCTGTTCAGTGTTTCACCATCCTCATCATAAAAATTTTCTTCCTTATATCTAAACTAAATCAGCTGTTTTGTAGTTCAAAACCTTTACTCCTTGTCCTACTGTGACATGCTCTGCTAAAACATCTGTCCCCATCTGTTGGATAGTCCACCTTTATGTACTGAAAGGCCAAAATAAGGTCTCCTTGGAGCCTTCTCTTCTCCAGGCTGAACAACCCCAACTCTCTCAGCCTGTCCTTATAGGAGAGGTGTTCCATCCCTCTGATCATTTTTGTGGCCCTCCTCTGGCCCTGCTCCACCAGATGCACATCTTTCCTGTGCTGATCCAGGCTGTTAGTGTTGATGTACCTTGTTCTGTGATATGTTAGAGGGCCACCAGAGTTGCTGGGTCTGAAGGTGTTCCTCCTTTGACAGTGCCACTTAACCTCTGAACATCCTGAGACCTCTGCCAACAAGGCAGGGCTGGTAGAAGAGTTGAAAATATGAATTTGACTGGCACAGTGTGCAGCATTTGCATTTATGTCTGTTGCTTGGCTGAAGGAACCAGGAGACTGTATCAGCAGCCTAGAACAGTTCAGAAATGCCACAGTTCATCGTGATGCAGGATTTGAGCAGGACATCCCCAGTGCAGCTGCTGTTCTCAAGGTGGGAATTAAAAATGGATACAGGGTGGATAACCAGGCTGCTACCAGCAACTTCTGCCATAATTCTTGAGAAGTCTGGGTTGGAGACATGTGGCTTGTGGGACAGTGTGTGCCACTGAGGGCTCCCCCATTGCTCCAGCTGCTGTTCTGAGAGATTTCCAGTTGTGTTTGGTTCAGCTGAAATGTGCAGCTCCCTGGTGAGTTTGCTGTGACTCCATTACAGAGCAGGATGGAGTGAGCACAAGGAGCATTCCCCAAGGACTTCAGTGGCTGAGTTTGCAAAGCCAATAGCTGCAGTCAGAGAACCCTGACCTCTGCATTAGTCACTATTGAATGTACCCTCAATATTTTTCAGGCTCACTGCACAGAAAATGTCCAGCTTTGTTCATCAGATCTACAGCCTGTCCAGTTTGGCTGCATTAGCACAGCAGACATGGTCAAGCTCTTTCCCTGTTCTCTAAAAGATTTCTTTTAGAAGTCATTTAATATTATTGTGGAGGTAATATGATGTTCTCTGACTATTTTAGGCTGGATGTGGTCTGAGTTTATTAGCCGAAGTTTCCCAAATGTCATTTTTCTCTGTGATCTTCACTTATCATTACGTTTTTTCTTAATCTTTCTATTTTTGTTGTTGTTGTTTTGCCTCATTTTTTTTTTTTTTGAGAAATGGCTGTACAGACTTTTAGAAGAAATTGTTTTGCCTATGGATTTAGGTGCTTTTTCTGAAGAAGGATATTAGAAGTTATTCTGTGATAGGAATCTAAAGTAATCTTTCTGTCAAACCCTAAAAAGTTACAGAAACTCTTCAAAAGATTCTTAGCAGAATTTAAGTTGTTTGGACATGTATTTTTCATCTAATATTGTGAAGGATTGTGGTTTTCACACTGAATTCTGGAAAGTTCCAGCAGGACCAAACCTGGTCCTTTGATGAACACTTTACTATACTGTAACTTGCTAAACCCCAGAACCATAGGAACAGCAAATACTTCTAGAAGAAGCTTTTAGGACAGGAAAAGCTTTCCTTTGCTCAGGAAAACTGCCACCTTCACTATGTTTTACTAACTGTGCCTTTCTCCCTAACTCACACTTTGGTGGTAGGAGGAAAATAATTAAATACTTGCTGTGCCAGAAAGTAGATCCATTCTACAGCACTTTCAGTGTAGATGAGATGTTCTCGCCTAGAAATTTCCCTTTTAAAACTCAGTTTGACTATAGTTATTCTTCTTTTTGAACTGATAAATGCAGGAAGCTCCCTTCCTTTCTGGTTTCTCTCCAACTCTTTATCAGCTTACTGAGGAACAAAATTATTCAGAAAAGAAATAGAAGAAGAAAGAGAAGCTCAGTAGCACCCAAGGGAGAGGGAGGAAACCATCCCAAGTGCAGATGTGTCACAAAGTGTGTGCCAGACCCCATCAGAACCTTTCTGTTCCAGATTCAGGTACCAGGAGAGCACCTCTGCTCACTTCTTGAGGAAGGGGTGGAATGACCACGTGAAGATCTGCTCCTGATGCCTAAATGTCAGTGCTGACACTGAAGCATGATATTTTGTATATCACAGCTCAAAAAACTGTGCTGATATGAAGTATTTTATTTGGGGTATTATTCCTGCAAATGTGCAATTCTTTTTTTAATCTAGTTACATTCCTGGCTTGAGCAATGCTGTGTGGCAGGAGGCCCCGTGGACTAACCACTCAGTACACAAGTATTTCCTTTTATTGATTTTTATTCAGTAACCCTTGTTCTTGAGTTATGTGGTTCAGGAGCACTTGTTTTTTTCCTTTGTATTATTCTTTAACCTATGATACTTGCCATGTGCCCTTTTATTCACCTTTGTTCAAAACACTGCTTACCTTTTAAATATCTTTTTTTGGGGACGTGTTTCCATACCACTGATTGTTTCTGTCCTCAGAATGTGAACCTTATCTCATTTTGCAGTGACTATTTCAAAGGCTAGCTCAGCTTTTTTTAACCTCAGTAAGGTATGGCCATTGATTATTATGGTATTAAAAACAATACTTTGTAAAAATAGTAAGTATTCTTTTTCATACCACTGTCCTTGGGAAAGGATTTTAAGCACAGGTTAAGCTAAAGCAGTGGCTGAGCTGTTCGTGTCAGCAGCTCTCCATCCTGTCACTGGATTTGGAGCACCTTGAGGCAGGGGAACAGTTCAGATTGTGACCTCCAGTGTGCAGTTTGTGTCGACCAGCATTGAATGTTATGTGCCAGGAGGCTGGTTTGCTGCCTTTCAGATTCCTGACTCTTTCATATGGCAGAATGAAATTACTGCTCGGGTACTTTCAGGTTTTTCTGCTTCACTGCTTGCACTTGTTTCCAGAACTGCTGTGCTGAGCATGTGTTCTGTTATCTTGGAGCAATGGAGTGCTGCCATGATGACAAATGATTATTTGTACCTTTTTTTGTTTTATGATAGTAAGTCAGAGGTGTCTGTACCTTTCTGGGGAGTAATGATTTACATATATGCCTGTGATAATCAGTGATCCCCAGTCTTCCAAATGTAGTGGGGAGGCAATTTTGTCCTTCTGCTGCTTTACTGAGACACCTGCTGTGGTACTGCTGTGAAAAATTTTGCTGTTCCAGCCTTTCCCTCTACCCAGGTTCTTTGCTGTGCTCACCCATGACATCAGTTCCTCCTCCTTTAGCCTCATCTTCCCTCGTGTTCCAGTCCCAGCCTGAGGGAGGGCACAGCTGGGGTGGTCTCTGTCTCCCCTCACTGGCTGTGCAGTTACCCACGGCCCTTCTCTACCTGCCCACGTAAAGGATTTTGAGGATTTGAGAGGGCAAGAAAGGGAAGAACAGCAGAGTGAGACGACCTAACAAGCCAGGACTGCTGCTCATTGAAGGAAGTGGAGCTTTCTGTTGGCTTTTCCTATTTCCCTGTCCTCTCCTACGAGACTGATACTTGGAGTTGTTTGGGGACTGTTGGCCAAGCACAGCACAGCTGCCTCCCTTGGAGGGCACTGGCCAGCAAAGTGGGCAGCTCCTTAGCAGGGACATTCCCACAGGCAGGAGTGATATTCATGTGAGGCCAGAGGCTTTTCTGTGTCACTTGAAGATTGGCTCCAGCCCCAGCCAAGAAATTTGAGTGAGCAAAATGGGTTTCTTTACCATTGGTTGTTCCTATATTTTTAAGCACTCCATCCTTAATTGCCTGAAAAAATTAATAGTAATATGGAGAAATCACTACAGAGACCTTCTTTTGAAATATGCCTAGATGGGATGAATATTCTGTCTTTTGATTCAGGTCCAACCTCCCAAAATTCAAGTGTGTTCAAGTGTATTCAAGTACAGAGGAATTTATTTTCCACTTGGGGACACAAGTGTAAATAAGATCTTTGACATGAGTAAGGAGAGCAGGCTGTTATCTGAGTGCTGCTGAATTATTTCCATTTGTCCTCTGGAGAGCTGTAGAAAAGGCTTTTTACCTCTACCTTTCCCAACAGTTCTTGGGGGTGACTTGCTTCTTTTTACCCCATGCCTCAATCCTTGTTGCAGGGAAGGAGTGTGTGTGGGATACAGCTGGTATCTTCCAGTCTCTCAGCCTAGCTAAATTACTGGAGTATTATTCCATTTTTGCCTATAAGACTGACAAATAAACCACTGAAAATTGTCACTTCACTTGCAGCATTCAAGTTTTTAGATTCTGTATTAAAACTGATTATAGAGAAATTTTGGCATATTAATCCTTCTTGCCTAGATGGTTAACTATTATGGATTTAAAAACAAATACACAGACAATTTTTTCTCTTTCTCTTCCAAACTTTTGACAGATAGGGGGAGAAAATTTCCACAGGTCACAGCTCTGTGGTTACAGCAATAATGTTCGGATGCTGTTTGAAGAAAAACCTGGAATAGGAGGTAAACCATTACTGTTTCAGAGGCTGAAACCTAAATACACTGAATTTCCTGAAGGGATGGGAAGTAATCCTCCTGCTTGGATAGCATTTGACAAGCAGGTATGTAGAAATGCATATCTGTTTTGGTTTTTTTTATATGAATAACTACAATATGAAAGAGCATAAAGGTGAAATTCAGTTAGTCACATATTTCAGAAGATTATTTTCTGCATGCAAAACAAGCTTCTAGATAGACAAAAAAGAGTGGTAGCAGGTATTTTGTCATATTCATATATTGGAAAATTAATATAAACATGTATCATGCCGTATAGAAACATAAAAAAATATTTCTGTTTTGGGGTATATCTCCTACAGGATGTAACAAAAATAGGAGAGTGGTCAACATATTTCTTTTTAGTGAGAATAGTGACAGTAAAGGAATTATTTGGCAGCCTGGTAAGAATGAATGTAAGGTAGGCCCCAGTCCAGGAGAAAAGGTGAGTGGGAACTTGAGAACCTTTAAACTCCAGGGAATGCAGTATGCTTGGGATTCACTTATGCCATCATATTTACATGCTCAAGGTCCTGTTAGCTTTTGTGTGATCTGTTCATGTGTAATAGTTTATGTCTATAATAGACCCAGGAATTTAATATTAGTATTGTTTTACTTTATTTTCCAAGAATGTAGTGACACCTTTAAAGTTAGAGAGTTATCAAATAACTGTAATCTGTAATGACAGGAATTTTGTAGCACACTGTTGTTACTTTCCATGTTTAAATTTATATTAAAATCTACTTAGTGATGTTTTATTTCTAAAAGCAAAAAGCCTGCAATCAGAGAAGGAAAATGATCCAGAAAAAGAAATCATTCAGCAGATCACAGAAATGTTGCATGACTAAATGATTATGGCATTTAAGTCTTGGCAGGAATGGCTAATCTCGTAATTTTTTGCTTTAAAAGAGAAGCCATGCAGGTAATTGTAGTACAATTACACATTGATCTTTGGCAGATCAGAACTACAACAAGAAATTGCAAGGCTTGAACAGGTACATGTGCCTTTTGTTGGCATTGCCTGTGAAATCCCTGGCTGACTGGCCTTTTGACATTCCTTATCTAATCTGTATGTGCCTCCCTGGGGCAGTACAGGACAGGAGTTTGCAGCTTTGGAATTGGCCTCTGGAGGGCTCATGTGTTTGTATTAATTGCAGACTGTTAAAGGGAACTGCCCAACTAATTTAGGTATGTTCCAGTGCTGCAGTTCCTATCAGCAGAACGGACTACATGAAAAATGGTTTGAGTAGCTGTTCATCTTTTGAAACCTACTATCTTTTTTCTTACCACTTTTCTTTGGCTTCTAACTTTCAGCAGTACCACAGTAATTGGAGGAAGGACAGGTGTAAAGCTTCATTATTAAGTAGGCTGAGAAACAGTTTTTGCAATTCCATATGCCTGATAGGAAGCAGGTGTAAATTTAATTTCTTTCACAATTAAAAATACTCGTAAGGCCTCCTGGGCTTGAAATGATGTTTATAATTTGCTACCACAGGTGCCAACTTTATGAAGTACCACAGAGTTTGTTCACTATTTGTTACTTTTGGTTTTCATAGGCAACATTTAGTTTTTTAAGGAACGTTGCACATAGCAATGTACTACAAATCAGGCATGAATTAAGAAGTGTTACATTTTGAGTATTTTTAAAACTAACTTTGCTTCAAAATGTAAAGTAAGTCATATTCTCTTCTATTCCTTTCCCTCCTCATGCTTCCTGAATCATCTGATCTGCAAAATTGCTGTTGGTTGCTGCATATATTTCAGTTATATCATTCATTCAGTAGCAGGTTGATAAGGGTATAAAGAAAATTAAGTGTAAGTGCAAAATAACCTGCACAAACTCCTCGAATGGAATACACCAGGACATAAGTGAATGCTCAGAGAAAGAAATAAATCCAGTGTATTTAGGGTGTGATTGTGCTTGAAGTTCTGTGCAAACAGACCATTTTGTCTGCCTGGTGTCTTGTGAGACAGATCTCAGAAAAGGTCATTGACAAAATTAAGAACGATTAGTAATGAAACAGGTCTCTTGAACAGTCTGTTTGTCAGATGTCTGTGTTCTAGTGGGGCTGGTAGAATAGGGTACAGAATGTACAGATGGTACAGAAGTTTCTGTGCTTCCAATGGTTGCATGGCTTATCAGCAGCTGTGTGAGGAATGAAACACTCAGCACTGCCAGCTGAACCCCAGGATGTTCACACTGGGAGGCAGTGGTTCCACCATTGTACCTTTTAAGTCCCCTGGAGTGTTTAAGAGATTTATACAGAGCTCCTGGTCATTCCAGAATAGTAGCTGGAAGCCAGGAAGGATACCTTGGTCACCAAAAATGGCACTCTACACCAATGTTTAGACAGATGGTAGGAAGAAGAGATGGAGAAGGTTGATAGAGTTTGTGTTGGCTTTGTTGTATGTCAGATGTTTTGTCCAGTGTTTTTGTGTTTGATGCATGAAACAGTGAAAACCACAGTTAAAAAATGTGAGCAAGAATGAATTTTGCATGAATTTTCAACTGTATTGTCTACAGATTGTTCAGAAACTTGCATGTTGTACTAATTAAACAAGCCACAACTGATACTGTCAGATTCTTTTGTGTGAAGATCTGGTAGCATCAGGTTTAATGGGTAATGGTTATGTCATTTGATTATAATTTAAGTTTTATTTCCCTAATGGTAGAGGGTCATAGTGCAGGAGAGTTGATGCCAAAAAACGTGTCTGTTGTACTGTTTGATGAATGCTGAAAATCAGTGGCATCTGAGCCTTTGAAATAATTTATGGAAACAGAGTTTTTCTAATCTTGCACTTAATCTGCCCAAGAGAAGGGAGTGTGGCCTGTTGAAAAGTCTGAGCAGGACACAGGGCACTGTTCTTGTGTGCTCCTGGGCAAGCTGCTAGCTCTCTGTCCCTAGACTGTTTTTGTCTATTAAGTGTTATAAAATCTCTGTCATCAGTATTTGTGGAAATAATTTGAGATTCCCAAAGGCATGTGCTAAAGGAGTGCAGACTATTGACCTGTGTGTTCTGTCATGTAGGGAACTCAGCCAGCTTACTGGATTTCAAACATTTTGAGGTCATGGCTGAGTTGAAACACAGGGAACAGCTAAATTGCATTTTTTTTTTTCAATGCTTTAGTTTGTCTCATGAATCAAGAATAAAAGTAATTGAATTTATGAAATATAAACAGTGCAAAAAATGGTTTGACTCAAATGTGTTGGAGGTGGCAGGATGGAGACCTGTTTTAATTAATGCCTTCTTCACATACTTAACATAGCAAGCAACCTGGTAGGTAATGCACTACCAAGTAGGTATGTCTTGCCTGTTCCCTTAAAATTAGTCTTGTTTAAAGACCATAAATGAGACCAAGAAGTACAAAAGTTGTGTAATGTTTTGCTAAGTTTGAGCTGGGATTTCCAGACACGAAGGCCAATGTAGCAAACCACTGAGCAATGTAGCAAACCTTCCTGTGTGAAGGTGTTTTTTTTGCATTATTGCTGCTTTAAGAGACCATGAAGACCAGTTGCTGTCTCTCCTCTCACTGAACTGCTGAACCAGGTAAGTTTTGGAATGCCAGTATTGCACAGCTGTAAATGACTCCTGAAAAATGTTGTTTCTCTCTGATCATCTTCAGTACCACTCATTTGAAAGCTTGCAGGATATGCTTAAAAAGAACTCTTTCCACTTACCTCAGTGGTAAAGTCATTGCTGTCATGATGCACTTTATTGTTCAGTAATTCATAAAATAGCAGTCTAAAATTTGCTTCAGTACTTAGGTAGCTCGTTATCAAAAAAGCTTTGTTGGGAAGATTTTCCAAGCAACCTGCTGATAGTTTTATATTTGATTTATTTCTTTACTTTAGAGTGCCATCTCTGCTTAGAATTTTAAATTTATGTGATTTAATGTGGATTTCTGTTCTTATTTCTGAGAAATAAATCTACGTCCTGAAGGCCATACATTTAGTTACTTATAATCTGTATAAATTTATTTGATGTATCTTGAGAAAGTGCTGGAGATTTTGCTGCTTTATATTTATTTATTGTTTTTAATAGGTGTTGGCTTTTGATGCCTATTTTGAAGAAGAAGTGCCTGACAAAAATCAAGAGCTTTATAGAATCAGACACTGTAAAATATACTTCTACCCTGAAGATGATACAATTCAAGTGACTGAAGCCGAGGTGCAAAATAGTGGCATAGATCAAGGTATCTATTTTTAATAGCAGTCTTTTTTTTCTTTATATTTTTCTTCAGTACAGTCTTGGGCCATTCCAAATGATACATAATGTGAGTTCTTATAGCTAAAATGGGATGTAAGCACACAGCTATAATTGTCTTTTCTTGTTAGACATCAAGATGTGAACATTTTTATTGTCTTAGTTTCTCAAGAGGTAGGTCTTGTAAGGCTGAATCCCCTCCCATATTCAAACATACAATTTTTTCTCTAATATAATTTTTTTAAAACATACTATGGTAGGTCTTTGTCAGTGTTATGTCACTTCTGCAAAAGCAATTTGTGTTCTAGATCTCCATTCCTGAGCCTGGATCCTCCCATCTTGGCACTGACAGTGAGTTCTGTAGCAGCAGCTCTGTAGCTGTGCATTATCTACAACTGTGTCTCTGCCAGTATTGAAGAAGAGCATCTCTTGTGCCTCTGACTCTTGGTTCTTTTATGATTAAAGTGTCCTTGGCACAGTAATTTTCCTTGGATGCCTCTAAGTTAAGAAGCTGCCTTGCCTCAGTGTGTCACATCACTGCACTTGGACCAGCCTGAGGACTTTTGGAGGAGGGTTTGATGAGCTGATTTACTGGGTTATTAATGGACTTGGTTTACATTAAGAAAATGTGATCTAGCGGTCAACATCCTGTTGCAGAAGGGGAACACAGCTGCTGCTTCTTGGTGTTTGTGGGTCACTGCCAAAATTAAAAGTTTTCAAGAGATATAATCCAAGGAAGCAGGATGTCTTGGGATGACTGCGCCTCCCAGTCCCCAAAGATATTTTGTACATTCTGCTGGATCTTTGCACAGAAATTTTAAAAAACAAGTTAACCATTTAACTACCCTATTCTTTTCCCAGCTGAGCAGATGCTATCATTTTATCTATCTACAGAGTAAGATCACTCTTGTCACCAGTGACAGGACTTGAGGAAATGGCATGAGACTGAGTCGAGGAGGTTTAGGTTGGATATCAGGAAAACGTTTTTCACCCAGAGGATGTTTGAGTGCTGGAACAGGCTCCCCAGGGAAGTGGTCACAGCACTAAGCCTGACAGAGCTGAAGCAGCTTTTGGGCAACACTGTCAGGTACATGGTGTGATTCTTGGGGCTGTCCTGTGCAGGGCCAGGAATTGAATTCCGTGATCCCGATGGGTCCCTTCCAACCCAGCATATTCTGAATTGTTTAAAGGTGTTACATGCATCGTTACTGTTTAGACCCGGGATAAAATTGCCTGTGAATCTCTTTAAATGAGTGTTTCAGGCCCTGTTCTTGTGTTGAGTAGTCCTTGTTGCCAAAATTCTTGTATGCTCAGCAGGGACTGATTCTGAATGCAGAGAAACCTCATCCTACTCCTGCTTGGAGAAGTGCTCTTTCAAGACATGAAGAAAATCGTGTTGGAGCTCTCTCCCTGGGAAGCTACACTTACTTACTCCCTCCCTGCACCCACATGTATGAGGCAGGAGACATCATCAGGTTCAGGTTTTCCTTGACTTGTGTGTCACAGGAGTGGGAGCAGCTGTTTCTGGATTTTGTGGCTTAGAACAAATGTTGGTTGACAAAGGAAGCACAGTTAACCTGAGAGGCAGAGGTGACATCTTTGAGAGGGAAGGTGGAAGCCAGATTCATTAGAGCAGGATAAAGCAAATTCAAAGGTGATTCCTTTGAATGAGTCATTTTCTTTGTCTTTGTGGTATGGGTTGTGCAGGGTGCCTCTTCAGCCTTGATGTTCCTGGCAGTCTAGTCTTGTTCCTGTGGTGACAGGAAGGCTACAATTTCCCCCTCTTTCCTTGGTTGTATCTCGTGTTAATTGTTGTTGGAGTCACCTCTGGTATTGGATCTAAAATTAACTGAGTGGTATTAGAGAGAAACAAGAATTCTCTCAGTCTTCCGTGCAAGGATGTTTTGAAGGCCTCCATGACTTTGTCAGAGTACTTTATGTGGGATAAATATATACACACAACATATTTAACTGATGGATTAAAGAGAAATGTTCCAGAATCTCAAAAGTGCACTTAATTTATTTGTTGCTGATACCTGGGCTGGTAAGGAAGCTGTCTGTATTGATTGTGTTTAGGAAGGAAAAGATACTGTAGATTGCAATGCCCAAAGACTTTTTGGGGTGTGTTTATATTTCACAGTTAATGAATAGGTCTGGGGCTTATACTTTATCGTAAACATCTACATGAATATTCTTATTATCCTGGAGATTAATATGATGTAGAGTGAAAAATGTGTTGGAGATGACTGTCAGAGGATGCTCTACTCACATGCACTGTGAGCATTGACTTCATGCTCCATAACTGAAGACCAATGAAAAAGGTGTTATGTTAAAGGGACTAAATATTTGTTGTTCTCTATATATGCAAAAGCTGAGTTTCTTAAAAAAACCCAAACCCAAATCATTAACTGCCAATCTTATTCCATTTTCAATCAAAAATTGTCCTGTTTCCTCTTTTATTATATATAGAGAGATATATATATATATGTGTGTGTGTGTCTCTCTATTGTTATCACAATTCCTTATCCTGACTAGGAATTTGTAATCCCAAGAACAATAGAAGTGTAATTGTCTGCATTGTGAAGCTGGTAAACTGAAGTACAAAGGAATGAAAATCTTACCCATAACCATGCAGGAAAGGTCATAACAGGATGAGAAACTGAACTGAGTTGAAGTTCAGGACCTTAACCATGATGCTGCCCTCTGCACATCTGCTGAAATGCAGCTTTGCAGTTAATTCAAGTTCCAGAGATTTGTAGATGGGAGTTCATCTGTAGGAGAGCTTGGGTTGCTGAAAGGCAAACTGCACTGAACACAGGAGCACAGGTGTGGGGATGTGGTTGAAGAAAGCAGTGTGGGGACCCAGGCTCAGTCTACAGGAACACTTAGAGAGTTACAGTGGCAGGAAAGGGATTGTGTAAAGGAGGAACAGCAAAAAGCAGTGATGGATAAAGTGGAATTGAACTGTTGAAGGCAGAAGGTGGTGGTGACCTTAACTTGGGTGTTTGCCCTGGCAGAAAAGACATAAAACAGGCATCTGAAATGGCTGTTCTCAGGATGCTGGTTGAAGAGATGATAGAGCACTGGTGGGATGGGTAAAAGGCAGATCATCTCAGCTTGGCTGGTGAATGCCTTGAGGCCACGGGATTACCAGTGCTTGTGCCATAACCCCCAAATGAGAGTTTGATGGTCTGAATGGGTGTCCCTGGACATGGTGGGGTTGGAGAAATCCCACCATTTGTCAGAGTGACAAATGATCTGTGAGAAATGTGTTTCAGTGGCTTTAAAAACTGCTTTATGAAATTGGCTGCTGTACTTGGACGTGAATTTGGACATTTAAGGTTGCTAGTAAATAACTGAGATTTAAACTTCATATAATTTTGGAAACTGGAATGTATTAGTAACATTAGGACAAATCTATACAAACAGGGAAAGGAATGCAGAGGCTGAACTGAACTTGAGAAACCAGAACCAAAGCAAAAAACACCGGGACAATCACAGTGCACAAGACCAAAGTAAAGATAAGGGAGTACAGAATGAAGAGAAGGACAGTAAACTCGACCACATAACAAACTCTAAAGGCTTCTTCCAGAGCCAGAATGATAATTATTCTTCCAATATAAAAAGAAATTCTCCCATAGAGAGCCAGGCTAGATATGGCAGTGCGAGTGTTTTGTACATCTAATTCCCAGTTAACAGGACTGTGGCTGGCTGATACTGTCTTATCAAAAGGTCATTTATGTTCCCATGGGGTTGACTGTAGCTTCCAGTGCAATCCAGACCCTGCAAGCCAGAGCAGAGTGGAGCAGCTGGCTGCTTTCCCCAAGGTCAGCCAGCTGAGAAGGAGAGTGGAGCTGCCTGCTGGCTGGGTTCCCAAGGCCGGCTGGATGGAGAGGAGAGAACAAGCGGGAAACTGAAGTTACAGTCAGCTCCTCCAATATAACCAATTATCTAAGAGTTTAAGGCTCCCCCGAGACCTTGAAATAATTGTGATTTTGCCATACTCGATGGTGGCCAAGTCACGACCTTGCTATGTTCTGAGAGGGGTGAATAAGTGAATGCAAGAAGCCTCGTTGTTTATTGGGTATTATTCCTTTTGGTTGCAGGGATAGTAGTGGTGGCTTCTCCTCCTTTCTGTGCAAAGAGTGTACAAACTCCAGGTGTTACTCATTCTTCCCTCTCTAATGCACTCTTGAGTTGTTGCAGAGTCACAGAGCTGTGCTGAGGAAACTCTGGAGACCACTTACTTTTTGCAGAGACCAAATAATTTGCTGCCCAGCTTTGTTGCCAGAAGGCCTTCACTACTAGGGAGGTCTCCTTAAGCAGCTGCTATGGTTGCCAGATAATCAGAAGCCCCAAGAGGCAAGAAGATATCCTACATTATTGTGGTGTGGAAACTCAATGCCACCACCTCTGCCAGAGAAAAGCAGTGCCCCAACTCCTTTTCCAAGAGCACAGTAAAGGAAAGCATTATTAAATTTCAAATTCAACAGTATAAAATATATCCTATACATGTGTACCTCAGGCACAGTGATGCCTAATAAAAGCAAAGGATTCCTACAGATATTATCTTTGCAAGACATTTTGCATTAGGAAAGAAATTCTTACGCCTCAGAATAAAATGGGCTTGTATATTTTGCTTTGAAAAGTGATATGAAAAACTAGCTGAAAGCTAATTCACCAAATCTGAGGGGAATATACTCCCAGAAAACACCCTCGTGTTAGAAAATTGTCAACTGTTGTATTTTCACTAAAGTGATGATTCAACAGGATTTGCATGGTTTAACTTAGCACATTATCTGTTGATTTTCATAGGAGTGACCCAAGGATTGGCCAAAATCAGGTAACATATTTTAAAGTATGTGGTTTTGTTAATGCTAATGCAGTGCAGTTTTGCATCATGTTAAAATGTGCTAATTACCACCTTTTCTAACATATTTTAATGAGGGTGCATCTTAAGTAGGTGTATAGTATGTTTAAGCAGATAGAGGTTAAAATTTATTTTACAGTCATAGATCAGTAACCAGAGTGTTGGATTTGGTACATGTGAAACATCAGGATGCTGAACAGGTCTTAAATAATTATTTTTAAGGGAACAGAAAATAAATCTGCTTTGTTGCTTTATTCCCCTGAAAAATTAAGGACATGTTTTCATTGTAGGAATTAAAATTTAACAAACAACTCTGATAATGTAGCAGTGAAAGGTATTTCATACAAATTAGTCCATAGGGAAATAAAGTGAATAATAAAGAATTTCCATGGAATAAGGCCCTTCAAGCACCAAACAAAACACATAATGGTATCTTTCTGCCTCCTGCTCTGCCTCTCTTTATCCTCTCTCTCCCCAGGCCCCCTCCACCTTCACCTACCTCCAAAACAAAGTAGCAGTGCTGGAAAATGATCAAATGGGATTCAGTGGGAAACTCTAGCAGATACACAGCTGAAGGGCACTGGAAGGAGATCCAGCTCTGTAGTGAGGGATAATGAGATAGACCTTTCAGCTAATTGTGTGTAATAGTCTATTAATGTGGTAGTGCGTTGGTACTGCAACTATATTTAGTTTTGGAATTTTTGCATGTTTATTGTATTTGACTTTAAGTTGCAACACCTTTTATGATTCCTGTAGTTTCAAAGTTGTTGTATACCTACAGTGACAAGCAATTATTATAATATTATGGGTTGTTGGTTCCTGTCTAGTCTTAGCCAGTGGGTTTTGGTTTTGGAGAGGTGTCTGGATTGGTTAGCACAGCAAAAAGCCTGAGGTTGAACACTGGACCTTCCTTTTCTTTTCTTCAGGGTATTTTTACACAGCTACATCGATGTATTGATGTGGCAAAACTTTGACTATTGTCCTTTTTTTTTTCTCTCATAATGTTGAAAAAAAAGAATTTAGTCCCAGCTATGCCAATCTGCTGTTCTTTGCAAACATAAATCAGTAGTTGGTCAAACATACAGCTGTATACCTGTCTTCAATGTATGTCTTACAAATTTGTTTAAACTACTAAGGCTGTAGCTTGTCAATTGTTTCTAAAATACTTCTAGGATCACAAAGTTGTAGAAGTTGGAAGGAATATTTTAAGATTGTCTAGTCCACCCCCTCCTCCAAGCAGAATCAGCTAGACCAGATGCTCAGGGCCATGTCCTGCTTGGTTTCAAGCATCTCCAAGAATGGAGATTTTGCAATCTATTTGGGCAGCCTGTTCAGGTATTTTATCATCCTCTCAGTGAAAAAATGAGCTTATGTGTTCAGATGGAATTTTGTACCTTTTAACTGGCTCTTGTCCTGTCAGTGGGTACCATGGAGAAGAGCCTGGCTCCATCTTCTTCATTCCTTCCCATCAGTATTTATAAATATTGATAAGTTCCCCTTCCTTGAGTCCCCTCTGTTCCAGGCCAAACAGGCCCAGCTCTCTCAACCTTTCTTCATATGAGAGGTGTTCCAGTCTCTTACTTATCAACAGTGAGTACTTTTGAAGCATTACCCAATTCATCAATGTATTTGAGAGTTTTCAACTGATAAATAGCCAATAGCAGTTTCCTTCTCTTTTAATGTGGTAAATGTAATCAAATTCAATGCTCTCAGAATAACAGTCCTTTCATTTAAAAACTATGAATAAGAATATTTAAGTGTATACTTACTTCAGCAAAGTTAAAACATCTTTCTTTTCTCTCCTTCTCTCCCCTTTCCCCCTTTCTTTTTCTTTGGACAGTGTTCCTGTTAGACTGTGGGCTGTGAGTTCCTGGCTCTGTATTTTTGAGATGGATTCTTTGCTGCAGACCAGCAATCAGCCCAACTCACCTCTGTTGTCTCTACTTTCCATGTGCTCCTTAGGGAAGTTCAATTGAATGTACCTGTCTCCACACTTGATACCTGTCTCCTATTTCCTTGCTAGGAGAGGTTTTTTTCTCTAAACTTAGTTCTATATGGCTTTGCTCATCCTGCAGAGTGTACCAATAAATCTTGTCCCTCCCAGACACCCCCACCACATGTTCTGTGCAAAACTTTTTGCGTGGTTTTTTTTTTTAAGAAAAATAATGATCTTAGTAAGTACTGGAGACTGCTCTTGCTTTTCCAGAAAAGTGAAAAAGACATTTCTTTTCACAGTGAGAAAAAAATACTTTCAAAATTACTAACCTGCTAAGTTTGCACCAACAAATGGAAATACATTTCACTGGTTTTCTGTTTGCCTCAGAAGGTGGCAATTTTCTGTATTAACTTCAGTCAAATACTAGAACCTGAGGTTCCAAAGACAATCAGCATGTTGTTGTTAATAAAAAGGCTGCTCTGACTTACTAGTTCTTTTGCTGAATGAAAGACAATTTTGTTTGTCCCTTATGGCTTCACCTGTTTTGGGCATATCAGCATAGAAAATCAGTAAATCTGTGAGGGGATCATTAGAGCAAATAATATTTGCTCTATGAATTTATCCTCATTGTTCTACAGGAACTATTCTTCGACGGCACCGGATTCCACTTCCAGCTCCTTGTGAAGATCAGTTCTATACTATATACAATTTCAATATCAACACAGAAGTCAACTTTTATGGCCGAAAATTTAAGATCGTAGATGGTGACCCGTATACAAAAAATTTCCTGAGGAAGATGGGAATTAGAGTAAATCCTCCTGCAAGTTGTCCAGATGACCCGTACACCAAAGAGCGACAACAGGTCAGATGAGGCAGCAGTAATGAAAACTTGATGTTATTAATATGCATTATATAAATTATTTCTTTAAAAACAAATAGAAAGTAGCTATTTCAACATAATAAATCCCAAGACAAAACTCACTTTTAAAAATTTTGGTGTATGGCTCATTGTACTGTATAATTAAACATAACTGATTTTCTCCTGATGTGTTCGCACACCTTTTAAAACAGAACATAATTAATTGGTAAAGATAAAATAAACCTTTCAGTATTAAACTGAAAAGGAAAAAAAAAGTATGCCTATTACATGTTCTACTTATGGTTTTGCTTGAGCTAATTTAATGATAATGAACACTTCTAAAGTGTTTAAAGGAAGATCTAATTGGAATTGTGGTTCAAGCACATCCTTGGCTTCCTGCAGAATCCCTTGTTCTATTCATATGTCATCTTTCCTCTCTACCCCACACATTTTTAACAGCTCTTTGTGTAAGGCAAATTCTTCTGCCAAACAGAACCAATGCTGTACAGTTTTAAGACTTGTGAGGTTTTGTTTGAAAATATTCTCTCTTTTGTAAATGTATGGGAACACATATACACGCACATACACACCTCCTCCAAAAATCTCACTCACAGCTCCTACATGCTATGTGGATTCCCCTTTGCAGGATTTGGGGTCCTTTTTTTTTTCTTGATTAATATGAGTGCAGATGGCTCTTGACCTGACTGTTAAAACAGTTGGCCCATGATATGCAGCCTGTTGTGACAGATCCAGCCTGGTCCTCTGAAAGCAGCAAATACTGCACGTGTCTGTTGCATTCAGCTTCGTGCTCCTATTGAGAAAACTGCTGCAGGTCTTAGCAGCAAAAATGGAAGGTAACTATGACTGAGATATGTAGGACAATTTCCATGTCTCTGGGACACTCAGGCCAACATGTTTGTTTCTCTTAATTCATGCTCCCAGGCTTTTTGCAGTTCCCCAGAAAAAAGCAGCATTTTAATACATCTCCTGGTACTGTCTTGTGGTGACTCAGACTGGACATGGGTTACTTTTGCCTTGTAGGTAACAGCTGTGTACAGTAACACATGCTAAATTGTCTTGATATTGTCAGACCGTGGCAACATTATATATAGTACTGCATAATCTGCTTAGATTTTATTTTTTTTTGAACAACAAGCAAACCAGTCAATTATTGGGCATATTTGTGCCTAAAGAGAAAGGAGAGGGGAAAAAGCTTGGAGAAATAAGAGCATCAGATGACAAAAATTATTAAAATCTATGTCTTCATGTTCTCCTGAAGAATTACAGAAAAGTTATCTAGCAAATTCTGGCAGCCTTATGCTCTCATTTTCCTGTGCCTAATTTGTGAAAGGTAATTTTTTTTGATTGTTCTGTACTGCTTTGAGCTAAATTAAATTGGTTTGCAACAGACTCCTAATAGATGGCCAGAAACTGAAGGTATGAAGGAAAGGAGTGTGATGTGATAGAAAATGACACAAATGAAAAGTACAGCAAACCATTTAGATTCGTATTTCACAGAATCACAGAATTATTTAGGTTGGAAAAGACCTCTAAGATCATCTAGTCCAACCTGTGACTGATCAGCACCTTGTCCACTGGACCAGAGCACTAAATACCATGTGCAGTAGTTTCTTGAACTCCTTCAGGGGTGGTGACTCCACCACCTCCCTGGGCAGCCCGTCCCAATGCTTAACAACCCTTTCCATGAAGAAATTCCTCCCATATTTTTGGAGATGGTATCCCGTAGATGATGATGTTACCTGTCTGGTTGCTCATTGCATCTTCAAGGTTCAGGAGGGTGCAAGGAGAACAATGAAAAGGTAAATAACTTTGAGGTAAATAACTGTGTTGTAGCAAGTATGGCTGAAGTGGAAAGAGTGCTGCAGGTCAGCAGGGATATTGGCAGGCAAAACTTGGTTCCGATCTCCATTTTTTAAGGGTCAACACTCTGAAAGAATGGACCTTCTCACTCTCAGATTTTTAAGACCAGTAGATGTATTAGTGGATAAATAGAAATTTAAAAAATGATACAAAGTGCCACAGTCAACAGTTCTTCCTGTGATTCTGTGGTTCACTCTACGATTCCATGATTCAAACAGTTCCGCTTATATTGTCCCATCAATGTCTGTACCACTCTTCTTTGGAAGCCATTTTGTAAATTTTGGTTTAGTTTAGAAGGATTGTCTTGCCTCTTTTAATGCCCTTTGGACATGATGGATTTTGATGTAGGAAGAACACCCTGTTCAGGTCACCATTTATATATGTGAACTAACAGTATGTAACAGTATATAAATGCAGTCCTTGGATTGGTTCATCATCCCAGCATCTAGTTTAATTCAGTGCTACTGGTTTTGCAGCAACCATGGCTGTAGGTAGCACCTTGTCATGGGTCACATCAGCTGGACTGTGACTTTAGTTGGAGATTTGCTGTTCCCTTTCAGACCAGTGGGTGTGTATTGAGAGGATAACATACATACCCAGTACCTGCCAACTGTAGAACATGAATCAAAAGTTAATGAAATATGTTTTAAAGTTAAAAGGCAAAAAATACCAAAGGGAAAAGAATGCATCAATTCTTTATAACACATTATCTATAAGAAATAATTTTTAAGGAAGTAAATCAGGAAGGGTGATGCTATTTGGAGTTGTAGTCATCTGATTATCGTGGGCAATTTGTTGAAAATGTGAGCTGAAGACTAAATAATTTAACAATTCTCTGATCTGAAGAACCTTATTACAAGAATAACAAGGATTAAAACCAATCCAAAATTGTTTCCACATATTTTCTGAGGGCACAACAACCCTGTAAATACTTCCTTGGTAATGGAATAAATAGTGTTTCATGTACTGTAATTGTGTGGTGTCATTTGAAAATCCTAAACCCATATTTTAAGGTTAGTACCATGCAGTTGTTTTCCTGTTTTTAAGGGCAAATAATTAAAGGTATGTTTCTCTTAATTTCTCCTTTATCAGCGGCATCTGGAGAGCACGAACCCATTGCACCCTTACGAGCGCTTTGACACTTTGAAACAATTTCTGGAGTATGATGGACAAGTTTTAGGTTTTACCTGTACATGGAATGACCCAGAATCCCTGCCTTATGGCCCACGAGAACTTGTTCTTCGTTATTATTTGTCTGATGATACAATTGATATAAGAGAAATTTTACCACAAAACTCGGGGCGGGATGTAGTTCCACTTTTCCTCAAAAGAGATAAACTTCCAAAGGTGAGGAAAGAAAATTTCAACATGATTCAAATTCTTCCACTAATTAAGAAATATTGAATGCCTTGTTTTGAAAATCCTGTACTAGGATTGTAATGATATTTAGAAAGTGTTTTCAGAGTATAAATCATAATTGCATGATTTAGGGTTTGCACACATATAGTAACTTAGTAAGTGATGGAAAAATAGCTTTAGGCTTGTCATGTTTAAGCTAAGGCAGAGATGTCCTATGATTTTCTTTCTCCTACATTAGTGTATTAAGATAAATCTATTAATAAAGCCTTGCAGTAATGAAAGTCCAGAAAATAAATTAATATTGATACGCTCATATAAAACTGAGATGAATTCAGATTTGATCCATGACTTATATTTGCAACCTTCAGAGAAGTTAGTTTTAGTATTCCATAACAGTACCTCTTTGTAGCAAATCTAGTGTGATTTCTTACAATTGAGTTTCTGGATTTGAGACCTTAAGCAAAGCTAGTCGAAATCAATAGGAATCCATCAATAAGCTTTGTCAGGCATTAATCAGATGCTTATATGAGAAAGGCTCCTCTCAGAGAAATCTTCAAAGGGTTTGAGTCCTCTGTAACCTGTTAATGATTATAAAATTAATGAGCTGAATACACTTCTGTATCACTCCAGACAGATCTTGATGATAGAATAACATCAGCCAACAGATGGAGTAAAATACTTTGAATCTTTTCCTCCTTTCCTTCTAACACTGATAATATATTTGTGATGCCATAGATATAAATCAGATTTTATAGTAAAAACCTATCAACAAAATAATTACACTTTTCTCACCTTGTGCATTCTGTGTTCTGAGATGCTGATTTAACAGTGGCTTCAATGGCAGAACCCTTCTACCATTGAAGTGCATGTTGCAATTTTAAGGGCTGGTTTCTCCCTCTGGAAATTTTGAGAAGGGCAGGAGACAAGATCAGTCAAAAGTTGGGGTGTCAGGGAAGGTGGTAAGACAAAATAATTCATTTTGATTACCCTGCATTAGCAATTAATGAATAATTTTTAAAAACGTAGTACATTTTTGTATTGAATTTGATAGTACTGGGATAAATTACTATTGTAATTTTGAAACTCAAAAAACAAACAAAAATACTAATAATTTTGCCAATAGATCATGCTGACTTGACTCTCCTGTGTTTGTGCAGTGGTTCAGACCAAGTCTGAATGGTTCTTTGCATGTTTTTATAATTATTACCAATCAAAATAATAGCCTTTAGAGCAGATGTTGACAAGGATGTAGTATTTTGGGTGTGCTGACCTTTGCTTTCTGTTTGCTTCCAAGAAAAAAGAGACTTTACCCTTGGATGCACAGTAAGATTCTGGATGCTGCTTCTGGCATATGTACTGATTTTTGACATACACACTGACTTTTAGGTTTGGTGGGGTAATCTCACTTTAGAATTTATTAAAAATTCTCCCAGTAAAATGCTACAATAACAGTCTGTGACAAACCTTCTAGTTCTAAGGTAACAGAATTCCCTTTCTTCACTGGTAACTGTATTTCTGAAGACTTGGTCTCTTTCCTTGCACTCAGTCCACACGGAGCTGTATCAGCCAGGCACAATCACCAATTACACTCTTCTCAATGTGTTGGGAAAGTCAGGAAGAAACAAAGGCTGGTACATTCGGGACATTCTGCAGGTCAGATGTTACTGAATCCTCCAGCTGTTGAGTATCTTCACAGTAGTTTTTGTAATTTCTGTGGTTGTTATTCTCTACAACAAAGAGAGTTATTTATAGATTGTGCTGCCACTGGAGAATAGATCAAGTGAAAACTACTGAGATTTGCTGTATGTAAATCCCTCATTTGTAAAGGTGAAGTAGCTTAACATGGGGTGAAATATACTTGTAAATGGACTTTGAGGGTTATGTGTTAAGTCACACGCATTAAACAAAGTGGATTTTAAGAAAGGTGGTGAGATTCTGAGATTTATGGAGCTGCTGTATGAATGGTCCCTCTTTTATTAGACAGGAGCGGTGCATCGGGAATTCTACAAAGACAGTGACTTGAAAATAGGGGCAGTAATTAATGTTTGGGGAAGGAAGATGTTAATCTGTGATTGTGATGAATTCACTAAAGAATATTACAGGAAAAAGTATGGAATTGGTAAGTAATGATAATTATTCTTTCCTTATGAGCATTTTTATGGTCCTGAGTTTGACAGAGCTGTCTTCAAATTTTATTACTGACACAACATGTTCATTAAAACCTGTAGCAATAACAATCTGTTGTAGGCCATTAGCAGCAAAGCAGTAATTTTGCAGGTGATCCAGAAGAGCTTTCTTATATGTTACTCCATTGAAAACTAACACATAATGCACATGTTCTCTTCCTAACTGCCTCTATTTTAAAATGACAATGGCAAAATAGTCACATGGATAGACTGCCATTTCTTCTTCTCTCCTTCCCCCTCCCATTCCAATAGTGTTTGCAGTCAGAAAATAATAAAGAGCATGTAGTGAGTGGGTAAGTAGAACGAGCTCAATTATTCCACATTTTACTGTGTTTCATTTTATATGGATGTCAGAATGCTCACATAATAAGATTTTCTGACATGACAGTACTAGTCTATCACATTATTGGTTTTTACAATGCAGTTTTGTGTATTCTGGACCATTAGAGTATCCTATGAAGTTTCATCACTGAATTCTGGAAACATTTAGCAACTATGTCCATAATGGAAAAGCATTTTGGAAATGAATGACAGTAGGGGTTTTCATTTATCTGTCTTTGAATGTCCTCAGTCACACTTGCTAATGGTTCCATTATGGACATCTTCCTGCAAAAATGACTTAGTTATTTTCTGGCAGTTTATTCATTCAACAAATATAGCTAAGCATCTGACTGTTCAGAGATGGTTGGATGAATCCTACTATGGCCTTTCTCTGACATTGTGAAACAAAACACCCACGTAGGCTGTTACCTTAAATTGTGATCAGGTAGAGTGTAGGGTGTGGATCTGCTGCATTGGGGGAATTAAATGATGTAGCACTGCCATTCAAACACTGAATCTCTTAATTGGCAAAATATGGCTGATTAGGACTTTTTTAATAATACCTTTGCATGTCTGTGCCAAAATAAACCTGTTCTAATATTAGGCAGTGTGTGAGAAGCCATGTTCAATAGCCAGAGTATTATCTGTAAGAATCTATAATAATAGGAGTCTAACTCCAGAGATCCAAAACAGGGGCTTCTTCCCTGAGAATTCCTTTGGCCAAGGTCACTGCTGCTGTTTGGCAGCAATATCCTCTGTCTGAACAAAAGATCCTGAAACAGTGAATACGGATTTCTTACTTAGGGCAGGCAATAAATGAAATGCAGCTGACCATCCTGTATCAAACAAGCAGTGTAACCAAGAATCAAAGAGATGCAAAGGCTTTTCTCCTCCTCTAGTGCTGGCTCAATAATTACTGGTGGTGTCTCTGGATGTTAAAGTTAGGTGGTTTGCAAGTTAGGAGGAGTCAGAAGTTGGTAATGTGCAGAATTCTAGAAAATTGGGACTGTAGGTGATTTAGTCCATTCCTGTTTTTATGAGTCAGGATAGTGCATATACAGAGATGGTAATTGGCTGATGTTTGTGTGGCCTTTGAGAAATATTCTCCAGTAAAGGTGATTTCTTTGCCTCCTGAGGTATCTTGTCTAAACTTCATAGTTAAAAATGCTGCTTAATAGCTACTGTGAAGCCGGTTTGTGTCAACAGAGAGTAAATCTCTTACCTTTGTTGGACTTGGAGAACAACTGCTCAGTATCCTCTTTTAATAACAACCTTGTACATATTTGAACACTATTCCAACACACCACCTTACACCCTACCTGGTCATTTGCTGCTGTGGGAAACCTTTCAGTCTTTCTCCATAGTTCATTGTTTTATATCTGTGATAATTTTTCTTAGTGCTCTCTCCGGTTTCTCTGCCTCCTTGACACAAAAAACACAAAGATGGGCTCTAGCTGAGACCTTTGGGAAACTGGGAAGTGTTTTACCCCTACTTTTAAGGATATATGATAGCAGAGACTTGCTAACGTGAAAACCCATCCATTTTGATACAACCTGTCTTGTTCACAGAAAATACACTTTCTTAGAGACAAGAGATTTACACACTTTCCTATGAAATTCTTTCCTGCTTTCCCCATCAGGATTAAAAAAACATAGGTATGACTTTTTAACTGTAAGGGACTAGGAGTAGAATCAGGGAAGGGTTTGGCTTAGAAGCAGGCTTTGAGAGTGAGTCTTCACCTTTTCCTCTTAGGGAGTTACACATTTGTTTGTGTCTGGTGGATGTACAAGGTACTCTTGGTGGGCTCAGTCCACAAAGTGCTCAGCATTCCACTCTGATCCAATTAAACCCTGAAACCTACTTAATTGCAGTTCGAGTCCAGAGAGACCATTTACTGAAGTAAGAGTAAGCAAGTGGATAAATTAGTTCTTACATCAAGGCACAGGACTCTGCACCTCATGGCATCAATCCAGCTGTTTTGTTACTGTATTTTCACATTACTCCTCTTCAATTTATACTCTTCTGCCAAAGCTGTTAAAAAGGCCAACATTTATTTTTGAGTCTGCAGTTTCAGCATAAGTTGCTTGCCCATGGAATTTGCCCTTTAGGAGAAGTAAGAGCAGTTTAGATTTCTTTTGAAGTGCAGTTTAGATTTCTCTTGAATATCCAGTATATTTCCAATGTGGTGTTTGCCTCTATACTATTGTGAAAAGTAGAGTTTTTCCATGGATAAACATAACTAATGCCCTTCAATAGGAAGCTAATGACATGACTGTCACTTTTAGTGCTATGAATGCAAGAGAAAACACATTAATGTGTGATATTACCTGTCCAGACTTGCTAGTGCAGTCTCAGAGAAGGAGAATAATGTTCTTTAGCCACATAGGTGTTGTGGTCACCCTGCTGAAATGGGAAATAGACTGATGTGCAGTGAGGAGAAGCTGATACTCATCCTTCTCACCTAATACAGTATATTAGCACAGAATTGAGTATAAAGTGTGTTTTCTTAAATAACAGATTACTCCTGAAGGAACAAAACCAGTAAGATCTGGTTTCCTACTGATTTTTCTTCCCTGTCCCGGCACCTCCCAATCCCCTCTGTTCTGCCTTTTCACAGCATCCTGCAATCCCTCTCCTGTCCCAGCTCTCCTCGCCCTCCCACCCCCTCATTTCTCAGGCTCCTCTCTGACCTGCTGCCCGGGCAGAGCAGTGTGTGGGGTGATGGGCTGGACAGGCCCTGTGTGCTCTTGGCCAGGCAGCTGCTGCTGGATAACAGCTGACTTCTTGCTTTCCCTCAGCGGGGGCATTAAAACCTGCTGCCAATTTTCACTGCACTCGTCAGAGGTCAGTGTTTCTGCCCACTACACATGGTGGAGACTGAGCAGCAGCTTCTAAATATGCTCATGCATCTTCTGATGCCTTTTTTCCCTCAGGTAACCGTAATAATCATGAAGAAGACTCTGTAAATAGAGATTTTCTTTGAATTAGGATAAACACTGTCATGTTTCAGCATGGACTGTTCCGTGAGCACTAAGGTTTTCTTTTGTCCTGCATGTAAAGGTTGTGAAAATGGTTTTATTGCCTTCTTATTTTACTTCTTACCTCAGTTGTGAAACGGACTCTTTTTAGAAGCAGATCTCATCTGTTTGTTATACATCTCCCTTATGTTAACTATACCATCCCTCCAGGTTATCACTACCTCTTATATTGTCCAAGCCTAGGGGGATTTCTCTCTCCTGTTCTTGGCTGTAATGCTCAGAGGTGTCTGTCCTCTGAAAGTAAAATTTTTTGCCTGCCTGCCATATACAGATATTCAGTATGGTTATCACTCTAATACAAAGTATGCAGCACTTCACTCTCCTTTGAAATATGGCCTTATCTACCACATGAGGGTTTTCCTACAGTTCTTTGATGAGGGCAGAGGTAATCTCACAATGTATGCCAAAATCTTACAGTGTATATTGAAACTGAAAGCTGACAAGCTCATTTGAGCTGGTTTAATGCTGCCTCTCTGGCAACAAGTTTTTCTTGAGGGATTTAGCTTTTCTTACTGAGAAAGCTTTGCTATCTTCAGATTGCTTGTATGCTAAAGATGTGGCTGGAGCTGTTTTGTTTCTTGCTGTTCCCCATGCATGTTCAAATCTTACTCAGGTTGTGATGTCATGAGAAAGCCTAGAAGTATGTGGTACCTGTGTGATATATATGAGGTAGAATAACCCCCCTAGGTACTGCAGTAACAAGGGATGAAACCATCCATGGGAAAAATAGCTGTGCTATTCTTTCTGGAAGTAGAAATGTTTAATCCCAGACTTTCAATTTACTCTCTACCTGTAAATTCATACTGAAAATGTTACAGCCTGGAAAAAGAGAGCATTGATTCCTTTTCCAGACTGGACAGAGGTAATTTTCTTAAGCGCCTTCAGAAGAATGCATTTTACGTTTAAGTGCCAGGGTTCTGTCTGATTCTGCTCTAATTGTATATGGCAGAGCAAAGATGAAATGGGTTCTGAGCTCAGGTAGCTGGCTGTTCACAAGTTGCAGAAATGAGTATTTAACTAGTTTTATAAACTGTATTTATCCATTGGAATTTCTGTCTCAATTTCCTCACTCAGAGGAGACAATCTGAATACATAGTCCTTTAAAATCCTGGAAAATATAGGGGGCACAAGGCTGGATGTTTGCACTGTTCTCTTTAGTGACAGGTGGGGGTTGGTCTCTTCTCCCAGGTAACAAGTGACAGGACAAGATGAAGTGGCCTAAAGGTGTGCCAGGGTAGGTTTACATTGGATATTGGGAAAACTGAAGGGGTTAGCAAGCACTGGAACAGGCTGCCTGGAGAAGTAGTGGTGTCACCATCTCTGGAAGTGTTCAAAAATTGTGTAGATGTAGCACTTAGGGACCTGGTTTAGTGGTGGATCTGACAGTGCTGGGTTAATGGTTGGACTCGAGGATCTCAGAGGTCTTTTCCAAATTAATGATTCTGTGAATGAAGCAAGGTCATTTTACTTCAGGGATGCAACGGGAACCAAAGGGCTGAACTTCTCTTTGGACTTCACTTTCTCCAAGCTTCAGTAGTGAGGGGTTTAACATACCCTCCGGGGGTAACACACTAGTCATCTTAATTTGTAGTTTCCTTCTGTTTTATAAATCTAATTTTCATCCACACGTGCTACAGTACATAAAAAGGGAAATGCTTTAGCATTTCTTAATGAGTGCCTTATGTGTGAGTGTGAATGTGCAGACACTGTGACCGGCATGTAAACACAGGAGCTTCTTGTCCTCGGTGTCCAGGGCTCCCGTGGAGGTCCCGCTTCTGGCAGGACCTGTGGCAACCGAGCAGAAGGAAGGGGCTTGTGTCTGCCAGATTAGGGTGTTACATGGTCCGTAATTAAAAATATTAACGCTCCGGCTGATCAGCAGCATCAGGGGCCTCCTCAGGCCGCCGTCCTGCCGCGCCGCCACTGGGTGGCGCTGTGGGAGCGCGGGAGCAGGGCCGCTCTTCCCGGGCCGCGTTCCCCGGCGCGGGAATGGGAATCCAGCGGGGGAGGTCTGGTGGTACCTGTGGTGCTCGGTGCCTGTGGGCATCGCGGATTGCTTTGTCTCCGTCTATGCCGATTTGCAGGCTCTCCGCGTTTATGGTACCAGGAAATGCCTGTATAGGTTGCGTTCCGTGGCACTATGAAAATGTGGCATTTTGGTCATAAGGAGTGTTTAGAAAATAGGCAATCTCATAAAATGTAATGGGAGTCTCGTGAGATTAATAAAATTTAATCAGACCAAGTGTAAGGTGCTGCACGTGGGGTGGAGCAACCCCCGGTATCAGTCTTTGGGGTGAGATGGAGAGCAGCTCTGCCGAGAGGGATCTGGGGGTGTTGGTGGATGGGAGGCTGGACATGAGCTGCCCATGTGCACTTGCAACCCAAAATCAGGTGTGGCCTGGGCTGCATCAAAAGCAGCAGGTCCAGGGAGGTGATTCTTCCCCTCTGCTCTGGTGGTGCATCCAGCTCTGGAAACCCCTGCACAGGAAGGATATCAACCTGTGGGAGCAAGTCCAGAGGAGGCCAACAAGGTGATTAGGGGAATGAACCATCTTTCCTGCAAGGAAAAGCTGAGAGAATTAGGATTGTTAACCTTAAAAAGAGGGGGCTTTGGGGTGACCTAATTGCAGCCTTTCAGTACTTGAAGGCAGCCTACCAGAAGGATGGAGAGAGAGTATCTACAAGGGAGGTGAGGCACTGGCACAGGTTGCCTAGAAGAGTCGTAGAGGTGTTCAAGGCCAGGTTGGATGGGGCTCTCAGCAACCTGGTCTAGTGGAAGATGTCCCTGCCCAGGACAGGGGTGTTGGAATTGGATGATCTATCAGATCCCTTCCAACCCTGGGATTCTATGATTCTGTGATTTTGGTGGATGTTTACAACCACACATATTCTTTCAAGGTGAAGATGGCTTTGAAAATTTCTGAATGGACTTCTTTTGCACATTGCCGTGGCCTTTTTTTTTTTCTGAATCACATGCTGCATGTAGTTTTCATGGAGGAAAATGTTAGTGTGGTTTTGCAAAGCCCCTTTTTGACTGATTCAGGTGAAAGTATCAGCTTTTTGAGTCAGACCATTTTCTAAGAGGTGAAGGTCAAAGGGGATCTCATTGTATTTTTAAATTAAAGAAAAACTCTGACATCCGAATGCTTTCTTTATTTTTCAACTTACACTACGGTTAGGCAAGTCAGATTTTATGAGTGTTGTGCTTTGATCTTATAATATAGCCATGTTTAAAACATTTTAATCACAAGCTAGTTCAGTGTCAAAGTGACAGGAGTTTTGTCATCCTCCTCTGTTTGCACTCAAACCCATGCTGCAGGTTTAGGTTATTCATCTCTCCTCAGTTCTGGATAGAAAATCTAACTTTTAAATAAGAAAAGCCTCTATTTTGTGGGATCCACTTTTGTACACTGGTGACTTAAATCACTCTTTGCTCCCTGGACTGTGGTTTATGATCCATCTTCTCCAATTTGCCTCATGTGTTTGTCTTTCACTCACTAACCCAGCCAGCTCTCCCTCTCCAGCCCACCCATGTGGGAGGTGATGCTGTTGCAGTTGCACATGGGCAGTGCTGTGCTGGGTGGCTCTGACTTTCTTATTGCACCTGTGCTGTGGGGGCACAACAAAGATAGGCCACAGAAAAAATTGCCAGCTGGACGGGGCTGCCCAGAGTTTGAGGACGGGGATTATTCTCCTCTGCTCAGCACTTGTGAGACCTAATCAAGCTACTGGTCCTGTTTTGAGTCTGCCAGGTCAGAAGAGACATGAACCAGCCAGGGGAAGTTCAGGGACAGTCAGGACAGTCAGTGGTGAAAAACACCTGGGGAGCAGGGTGTGCTCAGCCCAGGAAGGGCCCTGAGAGACAACTTATGCCACCCATGGAGAGGTGCTGACACCAGCCAGCCTGGCCCTTCACAGGGGTACATGGCAGGAGGCACCAGACAATGCAAGTGGAAACAAGAATGTCACAGTTGAATATCAGAAACACTTTTTTCCCTGGGGCAGGCTGTGCAGGCTCTGCCCTGGGAGGGGTCACGGCCCCACTGGACACAGCCCTGGACAGCCTGCTCTGACCTGTGCTGAGACCTCCCAAGGTCCCTTCCAACCTGAGGTACCCTGTGTTCCTCTGGCTGATGTTTCCATTTGCCTCAGGTCTGCCCATTTACTTTTTCCCATATCCAACTTACTTTTTTTTCCTCTTACCTTTTGCATTTTTCACTAATCTCATTTAAGCAGCAGACTGTGTTACTGTGAACCTCTCTGGAAGCTGGAAGCCATCCTGCAGTGGAAGGGCAGTACAACAAGGGGCCAAATGGTACAGCATGATTTTCATCAACAGAGGAATAAGAGGATCAGGAAAGCAGTGCTTTTAGGAGCAGCTTCTGTGGGAACTGAGTGCAGGTCCCTGACCAGTCATGCCTCTGATGAGTCAGGAATGCTCCTGCTGTGTATCTGGGGGAGTCATTGATCACTGCAAGGAAAGACTTGAGACTGGGGAAAATGAAGAAGAACAAAGCTTCCCAAACTCTGTAGAGTGAGATGTGAACTGAAGCTATTGGCTTCAGCGTACCAAAGACTTCTTATATATGTATGTTTTAAATAATGAATAACATTTTATTTGTTTATGTATTTATTTTCCTCTGGCCAAAAGCATAAGGCAGGAAACTCATAAGGCAATTATTTACTTAATCATGTTGTCTCAAAGGATAAAACTGAAAAATTAATTTTGAATTTTTAATTTACTATTTTATCCCATTCTAAAACTATGTTTTTCTTTCCTTTTGTCTGTGTATCTTAATGATATTTTTCAAACATTTTAAGATTATAGATGAAATCCTGAAGCCCTTGAGGAAACAATAATTTTGCTGTTGGCTCAATGGAGTCTTTTTTTACCCTGTAACACTAGAAGGGATCCTGGTTTGACTTTGATAAGTACTCTGTTACACAAGTAGGCTAATAAGTATTCATGTTGTAAATTTAAATGCTTATTAAAATGGATTCATCACAGCACTAATAAATAAGTCTTGCTGTCTTTGTTGTAGTGGATTTCACCCCAGTGCCATATAAGACTCCACCACCTCCAGAACCAGAAAAAACTTTGCCTCCTTATAATGGATTTGGTTCTGAAGAGGATTCTCTGTGCTCCTGTATGAGTCTGCTTCTCAAGGCTCCCCAAAAAGATTACAGGCAATTCCTGGAGAAAGACAGGTATTTTTTGTGAAAAATAATTTCAACTTTTTAAATTCTGTATTTTTGTGAAGGAGATAAATATTACGTAGGAGTGTAATTTTTTTTTCAGCAAAATATACAACTCATCAGACTTTCAAGGGACCAGTGCATGAGGACTGGGTTAGTGACATGATACTTAAATTATCTGCAAACTCTGCAAAATTTCTCTTTGGAGAAGGAAAATATTCTGACTTTCCCATCCCCTACCTCCTTTCCTCTACTATCTTGAGTGGGAGTTTGATGGAAGTCTTAGTCCAGGCATTAGTCAGGAATTTTGTATAATCCAGCGGTCCAGCAGAGATTTGATTTTGTGCTGGACTTTCTAATACTTACTTTTTGGTCTGCTGAATTCCATATAGTTTACTGTAGCACTTGTAAATACATAACCCTTTACTTTTCAACATGAAAAGGCAGTGGTTGTTGAGTCCTAACCAAAAGGGTTTGTGCTAAAGATTCACCTGTGAAAGTAGAAAGCTGTTAAAAAAAGTCTTGCCAATGTATTGATAGTGCATATAGAGGCACTACAAATTATTTAAAACACAATTACTTAAAAATATCCAAAGATTTTCTGGCAGACCTGAATCTGTGGAGTTAATCCTAGTATGAATTGCTATTCAGGATTTGATTTCAAAATATACATACCCAAGTGTTTTCTTCCTTTATAAATTTTCTGGAAAGAAACTTGGATCTTGATTTGCAACTGAACTTGAATACAAATTCTTTCCAGACCTGTGGCAGAGAAGTAATTTTCTTCTGAAAATTATTTCTTTCTATCTGACTGACTCTAGCTCATTCTGTTAATTTAAACTGTTAATTTATGCTTTTTGACAAAGTAGTGAATCTTACACCATTTCCCTTCTTGATCCAGGAATAACACAATTAATGTACATTACAAAATTCAGGAGAAGGCATCTCTTAGGGGTGAAAACTTTTCTCATGCTCTGTTTTTGATTTCTTACCTTTTCCTTTGCCTTTTTTAGATATGGCATGGAGAGCAACACTCTGCGCTTTGGTGCAAAATTCATCACAGACAGTCCTATTGACAAGGACAGGAAATTCATTATTTCCTTCTTCCTGAGTGATGACACCATTTCGGTTTTTGAATATACAGAGCGAAACACAGGTCAGATGTAGTAATCTCCCCAGTCAGTCCCAGTTGCTGTGTACATTTGGTTAGAGTTTGCTGTAAACATTGTGGGCAGACTCTGCACTGGTAGAAACAGGGTTGTGGATTTTTAAATGCAGTGGGAATTACATCAGCAGGTTTAATGATTATCTTGCATAGCTGTATGTCATAGTAATTCATGATCAGAATTACACTGTTCATTGCATGACAGAACTTCACAATATCCTTTGGGAACTGCACATTTAATGCGTTAGAACTTTTATTACATTTTAATTTGAAAATCTGGTCTTTAGACATTTGCTTTTGTTGTGGATAGCATACAGGAAATGTAACTGATGATAAATTGGGACAGGAAATACAAGACATTAAGAAAGAAAGACGAAATCCTTTGTTTTGCAAAATCATATTATGAAACCAATACAGCATCCATTGTATAGAAGCAGCTCATGAAAGCAAAACAGCTGTGATACTTTTTAACATGCTTTATCATTAGTCATAGAGTGTTGAGCATGTAAAGAGTGAAGATTACCCTGTGATGGAGTGTGTGTGTGTGTGTGTGTGTGTAATACTGAACTGAATTCCAAGAGCCAGACTGCCAGAGTTTAAATGACAAATGCTTTGTTACTTCTCAGTTGCTTGATCACATTTATCCTGTTCCTGGAGCATGATTGCCAAATGTTGTCATGGTTAAATTCTTTTGACCACTGTTGTCTGTTGTAGGCTGCCTCCAACTGAGGATATGAAAGGTTTTGTGATTTTCAAGCATCTTTTTATTTCCTTGAAGTGTCTTGTGCACGGATGGAAGGTCACAGGACTGGGAAAGATGTCAGGAAGTCGTTCTGTAACTGGAAGAGATAGGGAAGCTTTGGCTAAGCATGACTCTGTTGGAGAGATTAGTGTGTTTCTGAGGTACCCACAAAACTTGTGCAGCTGCAGTTTCAGAGCAGTTAATATCCAGAAGGGCTCTGGCACCTCTCAACACGTGGTGTTAAAGGACTGACTGTTAAAAGCTACTGTCATCCTCTGATAAAACCATAGAGAGAAAAAAAATCAGGAAATCCCATTCTCTCAAAGACAAGAGAAGAGTCATAGAAGGTTTCCTTAGTTACCATGTTAGGCCCTTGTGGAACCTCATGAATAACTCTTTTGATAGTGCTGGAATTGATGCTCACTGTGCTCAGTACTGACCTGTTCTCTCTGTCACAGCAAGGACTGTCCTAGGGGGGACTGTTCTCTCCCTCTTGCTTCAGAATCTGGTGGCAGCAGTTGACTTTCTGAGGTCCAGTTATCCAGCTTGCAGTTAAGGACTGAGTATTCTTGCAACCCTACCCTTCACCCTTTACTGAAAAGGATTTCTGATGTTAATACTTTTCAGACCTATGATGAACATCACATCAAAAATGAAGATGTGGTGAATATCTAGAGCTTCTGTATTCCCAGAGAACACTTTCTGTGCCAGTGGTTCTACTAAGTAATTTTGAGTGCCCTGCACATGAGTAAGATTTTTGGGAAGGTCTGAGCCTTTTCAATGTAAAGAACCTCTGATGGTGTCCCTGCTTGTATCCAACTGTATTATGAATGCATAAATAGAAACCTCACCCCCAACTAAATTAAAAGCAGTTCTCTGAGTAGTGTTTTGAAAATGTGTGGCTTATCTGCTTAGGACTTCAATTAGCATTCCCAGTTAGTCCTGCTGCACTACAACACCATGATTTAGCACTCCTTATGGCAGCAGTGTCCTGTCATCATTATTTTACTCATTTTCTGCTATCCAATTTATGCAACTTCCTTTGTTGCAGCTACATACACTCACATTTATGTATATATTTGTTTATTATTTAATGCTGCTGTGAGGCTCCAGAGCAGCTCAGTTCTCCACCAGCGAATGACATGTTTGATTGACATTCTTTGTATCTGGAGACAGAAAGGATGACAAAGGTACAGCTGAACTGTTAAATTAAAGAAGTGGAGGCAACAGTTTGAATCTTAAACCCAATCACATGTATTGCCTGTTTGGTCACTCCTCATTCTTCTTTGCACCATTCCAACTAGACAAAGCCCCAGAGAACCTGGTGCCCCTCCTGGAGGGTTCTCCTCCAGTAAGGACAGTGCAGCTCCAGGTTTGGCTTGCTCTGCCCTTACCAGTCATCTAACGCTGTCCCTGGAGGTTTTGCACACTCAAAATTCGTGTCCTTCTGCCACATCCAGGGGTGCAATACCAGAATCAGCTTTGTGGTGTAAACCTCCACTGCCTGGGAACTGCTACACAACCCGGGCAGTTTGAACACACAAAAATAATAGCTGTGTCCTAAGAGCCCAGATTTATCCCATCACCTGCAGAGCAGAGCCAGAGCCACACACTGTGCTGTGCTGTCAACAGCATGGGTGCCAGGCCAGAGATTGCTGCCTGCCTTCCATTTATTTAGGAATGGGAATATATGTGGGTATTTCATCTGTGAGCCCGTTGAGCATGGCTGGTTCACGAAATGTGAAACAAGAAATGGGCAAGTTTGCATACTAATAGGAAGAAATGCTTCAAGACACATATAAGAGGCATGCGTCTGTAAATGGGTTTTTAACTTCCCTGGGATGTTAAAGTGGATGGAGTAGCTGGCTTTTGGAGGTGATAGAAAGGTGAAATGGAAAGATGTGGCTAAGAACTGGCAGCATTGAAGAGACAGGATAAGAAATAAGGATGAGGTGGAGGAGGTAGAGCAGTAGTTGAGAAGAGGCCTGAGACTGCAGAAGTTTCTTTGTTACCACCTTTCTTTTCTTTCTGCTTCTTTTCTTTTCTGTCACTATTCCTCCCTTGTTTTAGTCGTGTCTGAAGGAAAAATGAATGGATTTCTTTGATATTAAGAATGAGAAGGCTTTGCAGATGTCAGATAAGAGTGGCTAAGGAAAAAGAGTAAGGATGCAAAATAAGAGCCTGACCACCCCTTCTCTGCACTGGTTCAGAGGGCTATTTTTGCCTTTTTGTTTATGTGAACTGGTACAAATTGGCAACTAATGTTCCAAATCTTAATCCTAAAATGGAAGTAAAAAAATTGCTCTTAGTGTTCTTAGTTCAGCAACCTGAAGGTTGCAGAGAAGTACTTCACACTATTAGTAACACTGTGAAACTATGAAATTCACAGGGCTGGACATCTTGAGGCCCTTCTTGATGGGGGGGTCAAAACATGAGAACTTTGGCTCCCCATGCAGAAGATCACAGCCCCTTTTTCACTCAGTGTAAGACCCAGCCCACAGCTGTACAAACACCTGCAGACTCTGATCTGATCTTAATGGAAAAAGGTCTTTCATTGTGGTGTTTATTTTGTGCTCTGAGCCTGGCTCTTGTAGATTTCCATCAAAACTCCTTATCAGGTTTCAGTGTAAAATCTCTAACTTAATGAGATATTTTCTGTCATTTTTCTTGATACCACTTGTAACGTACTAACGTGTAATATTTAAAAAACAATTATGGGACAGAAGTATTAAGATAATTTTCCAATATAAGTGCACAATTGCAAGGAAATAGAGAGGCAAGAGTGAAGTTCCAGTCTTACAGAGACATTTTAAATATTAAAAACAATTGCTAGGATTATATAACCTAACATTTCATATTTATTTTAATGGCTGGATGAAAAGGAATGTGTTAAGATTAGAGTCATGCTAGTAATTTGAATTTTTTTTTGATTCAATCTTGATCTGACCACTACCATAGTGTATTTTCTTTCTCTTTTGCTTTTGTGATGCTAATAAAGCAATTATGACAGACATCTGCTCCAAACTCTGGTTTAATAAGCAGTTTTGGTTTCTCATTCATTTGTGATTTTGACTATAAAAGGCATTTTATTACACTGTTCATCAGCCAAAAGGCTGATGGACTTGCATCGTTACTTGATATTAAGGTGTCATTAAATGTTACTAAAATATGCTTTTGGCTTGGAAGCTCAAATATCAACAGGAAGCAAACCCCAGAGTTGTTGTAGGGCACATATCCTGATGTAACCAAGTATGTGACAGAAGGTTTTCTAGAAAGCTTGGTACAAGCAATGCAGTCTTGTGGTACACCAGAAGATAATACTGGAAAGCAAAATTCTTGTCAGTATCTTACATACCCTTGAGTACCATGTGCCATGACACAAATAAAATCATTATAATGTGAAAAGAAATTGTGTGACATACCCACCTCACAAAGGAAATAGCAGATCACAGTTAAACTGCATTGGCAGAACAATGTGTGGAAGACAATGCCATGTCACTCTTAACATTTAAAAAAAATCCAAAAGCCTTTAAAAAGAAGTTAGAATTACAGTGTACCAGAATTTGCAGTCTTAGTAGGACAGTGCTCTCTTAAGTTGTGATTTTTTTTCCCTTTTTTTTTTGCTTTTAACAGTTTAAAGATAATTGCCTGCTTCTCACTTTTTGCATCTTACATTTCTCAAGGGTCAGTTCCAAGGCTGTCAGCAGGGTTATGGGAACGATTTGAAGAGGCACATTTCTGTCCTGTTTTAAAGAAAAGAAAACCAGGGAAGGTGTTTGGCAGGCATTCAAATGAGACATGTCACTGTTGCTGTGGACACTGGCAGAGACACTCTTTTTAGCAATGAGAGGGAAGGGAAGAGAGAGAGTGTTATGAGACAAGAAACTGAAGCACAAAAATTGGTACTTAAGTACAAATAATCTGTTCTGAGGTGTCTTTTGGTTTCTCTTTTTGTTTGTTTTGTTTTGTTTTTCTCAACAAGTAAAACCACAATTAATTATTTGTATTTGTATTCCCACAGGGATAGTCGGTGGGAAGTTCTTGGAAAGAGGTCGCATTAAGAAGCCTGGGCAGGAGCTCTTTAAGAGTGAGCCATCTGAATACTATAAGGCTCAGGATCTGTTTGTTGGAGCCAGAGTTTGTTTCCATGGTCACAGTTTTCTTTTGGTGGATGCTGATGAGTACACGTTCAACTACATGGAGAAGAATGCAAATGAGGTGGAGCAGGCTCATGTTGTTTTCTATTACCTCGAAGGACTGTGGTTTATCTATGCATTTTTCAGAATTATTTGTAGCCAGTTTCCTCACCCAAAGTTCACAGCCCAGTACATTCTGCCTAGCAATGGATTTAGATGCTGGCTAAGGAGTGCATACAAGTCTGGCCACTCTTAATTGTCCATTCCCTTCTTCTTTCTTAAAATCCATTTGTACTGTATTAGGGGTTGTTAGGAGGTACATCTCTTCCTGTTCCTTCTTGAGGCTGTTTAAGGACCTCTTGTCCTTGAGTTGATCTCACCCTTGTTGAACCCACAGGTACTGTCAGCTGCCACAACTTTCTGTGGCAGAAAGTTGGCAAGTTCACTGCCTGCTTTGAAAAACAAATATCTGATAAAAGAAATATATTTTACCTGTTTTAAACCAACCTCCCTCTAGTTTCGGTGGCAGTTCTAGTGTTCTGGGGTTTGGTGAAGATCTCCACTCACCTTATGCAACATCTTCATAATTTTGTAATTCTAAGACATTCTTCCTCCTCGGCCTAATCCTGTCTACCCTTAAGAGTCTCACCCTTTTCTAGTGTGTCCTTGCAAGGTAACTGTGAGATGTGGAGGCTGAAGCACTGCACTATACTCAAGATATGAGCACATCCAATTTAGTCTTACTGGTGAGGCTACTTTATTTCCTAATTTGAATTTTTGTGTTCAGACATATTTTTCTGCCAAAACGTTTCCCTTGCAATATTAGAAATTCATATCATAGTCAGGAATTCAAGCTTACAGTTTGTGCTGAGTTCACTATGTTTTGGTGTTGCCTTCAGAGGGGAGAGCAGCAATAAATGGAGAGCTGATGTATACTTTTGCAGAGCAGTGCAATTTCTTTGTAAATTAATGCTGGACTGTTTCTCCTCCTAGCAGAATCAAAACCAAAGCTGTCCTCCAAATTGTAGAGCACATCATAAGACTGTAAATGTTCTTTGGAGCTGCTGTTTCCATTGATTATCTTAGATCAAATGGGTGAGATCTTATTTTTCCAGACTGAATGATTGGACATTATCAAAATAAAATCTGCAAAATGGGAAGAGGCAACATTGAAAATACTGAATCAAAGCGAATTTTGAAATGTTCTTTGCACAATTAAGATTTTAAAGCAGCTGGTAGAAGAAAACGTGGATTCTCCCAATGGTAGCTGCTCATCCACATCCTTTGACTGGAATTCCAGACATAAGGACACACCTTGTTTGCCACAATTCATCAGGGGATCACATACTCAAATCATGACTTTAGCAATTATTAGAGAAGAGCAGAGCTGGAAGGTTGTTTGAAGAAAGGGAAACAATTTAAAGATGGCTATTTTTCAGTTGTTTCTAAAATTAAAAAATAGATAATTTTCATTCTGAATAGAGAGGAGTTTCTTTCAGCAGAACACATTTGTATGTTTCTTGAAAACCAGTGAAAGAAATCCTTATGGAATGTTTTTCTTCTGGAAATTGCAGTTTTAACCACAGTTCCATAGGCATATGGTGAATCAGATGAAATTTTGATTGGTAAATCATTGTGTAGGTTGATACTGAAAATTTGTTTGACACTGAATGAGATATTTGGAAAGTTTTAATTTTCTATTTCAAAATTGTACTTTTATTATTTTTAAGTTACAGGGAGAGAAAAAAATCACCGTCTTGTCATTTTGATTACCACCTGTCCTGAAAGTAACTTTAAAGGTCTAACTCAAAACTTTTCAGCACTTTTAGTTTCTTTTCCAATTTGAGGGGGAAAAAAATTTATTTAGGGAGTGTAGATCTGTTTGCAAAACAGAACATGTGTGTTGTGCACAGTCCTACTGGTACTATCCAGACTTGGAGAGGACTGTTTCAAACAACTCATCACTCTTCCTCTTTGGAAGTGAATTCAACATCTCTGAAACAGTCTTAATTGTTCTAACTTTGCTGTTTGCTGCATCAAAAGTATAGAAGTGGATTCCATTGAATTCAGCATAAAAACCTCTGACTTAGGCAAGACAATCAAACAAAACTAGATTGTGACTAGAAGCATGTCAGCAATTACACAAGAGGGAAAGTGGGTAAAGTTATTATCATGCTACTCAGATACTCAGGGTCTATGTAGGTGTTTGGAATTTGTAGTTTAGGAAAAAAAGATGTAAAAATAGCTGTTTTGATAATGTAGAGAAGACATGCTTTTAAATAGACAGAACACTTAGTTCATCTTTAAATACTCTGCTCATTGATTCCTGCTGCTCAGTCTTTTCTTGATCCTTGTTCCTTGCTTTGTCAGCAAAAAGCTGTGCTAGTGCCAAAACAACAACACCTTAGGTAGGGGACAGAAAAGGCTGCTGTCTACAAAACTTTTTAGTTGCTGGTCCACGTGCCCCACACCACTGCCTTGCACAGCACTGCACAGGGCTGCACCTGCAGTTTTAGCATAGACAGAAATTGTCTTCTCTAAATCTGAGAAAAACCTGGAACCACTGAGGTATTGATTAAACTTGGATAGGGACTTTAAATACTCTTTTCTAGATCACTTTGAACTGATACAAAGTTGGAGACATGCTTTAGCATAGTTGGGAGTGAGGTCCAGTTTCTGTGTGATTAGGTCCTTAATGTCAGTCATACCAAATTCAAAAAATTGCTCGTTAAAACAACATTGCTTACTGGAATAAATGGGAGAAAACTATTTTCAGACAGTTCATTGTGCTTTTTAAGTGAAGTAGACCATTACAGATGCAAGGACATCAGATATTCATACTTGAACTCAATCTCAATTTAATAACTAACTACATATATGTTTTATGTTAAAAATGAGTAGAGCAAAGAAATCATTGGTAGAGCAGTAAAAAAGCAATCTGAATATAAGGTGGAAGCCTTAGTGCTCTAGTTCTATTTAATCTGAGTTCAAATTTATTTTAATGGCCTATTTAGGAAGAAATAAACATTTAAGCATTCTTATACACAACAGGAAAAACTGGTTCCTAATGAATTTCCAATGTGCTTATTTTGAGAATGTAAGTCAATGTAGTCCAATATGAATGAGACTATCTGTTGGAACATTTCCTCGAAGGCAATGGTGAAAAGATTAGCTTTAACTTCATGGGATTTATTACTTGAGAATTCAGTGAAGTCCACCAACATAAATTGAGGACCAAGTTATTAGAACTGTACTTTAAATGTTTCTACTTCTGCTTTAACAATATAATGTTTGAAGTAGAAGTAGATGTGCTTTTATATAGCTGAAATAAATTTCCTGAGAATATGTGATGTGATGATTTTTGTTTAATTGTTTATATTCTTGGTAGGAAGCAATTTTTTTTTTCAGCAGCAAGCTTCCCTTCAAACTTAACACAGTGATGATTTGTGTATTTAAAGTGAGAATAGGAAGAAACTAATAATACTCAGCAGTTCAGCATTGCCCATGTCTTAATGAAGTGCACAGTTGGTTGCAGAGTGCTTTTCATAGAAAGGCTTGGGTTGGAATCATCTGGACTGAAAGGGACTTTAAAAATCATCTTGTTCCAAACCCCAGCCATGGGCAGGAACACCTTCCACTGGACCAGGTTGCTCAGAGCCCCATCCAACCTGACCTTGAACACTTCCAGGGATCCCTAACTTCTCTGGGCAACCTTTTCCAGTGGGTCACCACCCTCATAGTAAAGAACTTCCTCTTATATGTGATCTAAACCTCCTCTCTTTCAATTTGGAGCCATTCCCTGTTCTCCTGTCACTACAGGCTCTTGTAAAAAATCCCTCTCCATCTTTCTTGTAGGCTCCCTTCAGGTACTGGAAGGCCACAATTAGGTCACCCCAAAGTCTTCTCTTTTCCAGGTTGAACAATCTCAATTCTTTCAACCTTTTCTCATAGCAGAGGTGCTTTATCCTTCTAATCATCTTGGTGGCCTCCTATGCACTCCCAGGCCTTTCTCCCCAGGACTGCTCCCTATCTGTTCATCCCCCAGCCTGACCCCGGTGCAGCACCTTGCACTTTGTCTTGTTAAACCCCATGAGATTCCCATGGGCCACTTCTCAAGCTTGGACCAGATCCCTCTGGATGGTATCCCACCCTTCAGGTCCTTATAATCCACATCTTGCTTTCTTCTCTTCAGTTCCCTGTGGCCAATACTGGTGTCATCCTCAATAAACTGAAGGGCAAGACAGAATCTCGTTCCAAAGAAATCAGAAAGAGTTTTGCTACTATTGACCCTGAGAATAGCAAAGTGATTGGGTATGACACTTTCAGGTAAGACAGTGGATTTGGGGTTTTATTATTTAATGAAGGCACATTCCCTCAAAGTGTATAAAGCATGACTAGTTTTTGATGCTTTCTGCATGTGTTAGCTAACAAATGGCATGGATTTTTGTTGCATTTACTTGGAGGTTGTGTGTGAAAAGGAAGGTGAAAAAAGGAAAAAAAAGAGAAATGTGATAGTTTCAAGTAAGCTGAAAAGCACAACTGAAATCTGTCCACTTTAAATGGAGATGGCACAGGGTAATGTGAAGAAGGCATGAGTCAGCAGTAATATATTACACTGAAATACAAAGAAAAGCCCATCCTAAGAGTCAAACAAATTAATAGTTTTGAAATTCAAGTAGGAATGTTTGAGCTGCCTCCCAAAAATGGTCTTATTTGGGTTTTGAATCCCTGATAAAGAAAAGAGTCTTGATAGAACCAAGACATATTGAAATTTTAGAAGGCAGTGGTAAGCATGTTTAAAAAGATTGGAAAGCAATAGTGAGAGCAATAATTAGTACTTGGATAGTAATTTCAGCATAGATGGGGAAGCAGAAATCTGGATGCTGGCAATGATCCAGATATGTCAAGGGGCAGATATATAGATAGTCAACAAAGGAAATCATGCTCAAATAAAAGCTGATTTCACTTTATCCTGCAGTCAGAATACTTGAGCATATGAACTGTATTGGCTACTGTTAATTAAGTGGAACAGAGAAGAAAATTTTGCTTAGAAGCACTTGGTTTTCACAGAAGTAATACACTGTGTATTTAGGAACTGTTGTAATAACTGAAGTGTATAAGTAGATGTATGTTGTGTGGAATCTCATCCCCATAGGAATATTAAGCAAGGCAGGAATTGCTTTGGAAGTACCTCAGAAAAGCAATAGATCAGCTGAAGGTCCTTCCAGCGATTCAAAGTGAAAGCAGTGAGAAATTAAAACAATGTGCTATTTAGAAATGAAAAATAAGTGATTGAAAGGCAGGATTTAAACTAAGAGAGGCCACAGTTATTGGTAACTTTTGTCAAAATATTTCTGAACTCAGATATTTTACGCTGCATATTTTACAGCAGAGACAAGATTTTGAGTGGTTAACTGCATTAAGAGGGAAAATGTTATTACTAGAGTAAGAAGGAGAGAAAATTTAAAGTTACTGTTTATGTTCAGGAACTTTTTAGCACTTGGAAAAGTGTTTTAATTTATGTACTCAGTAGCTATTTAAGATCAAATAATTACGGCTTTAATTTAAATTATGAAATAATCATCTGCAAAACTTTGTGCACTCACTAAGAGCAGGTCAAAGGTTTGGAACATTTGCATGACAAAGTTAAGGAAGCACACTTTTAGAAGGAATGATTGTCCTTTTAAATGGCAGGGATAGCTTTTTGGTTTATGAAGAGGCTCAGTTGGGTGTAAATTTAATCAGGGACATATCCTGTGCAGCTGTGAACAGCCCAGCTGTTTAATTTAGGGTGGTGCCATTCTGTGGCATGGAGAGAGAATTGTCTAATTATGTGGTATCCAGGGACTTGGTTTCAGCAACAAATAGTGCAGTAGCCCTCTCCATGAGCAAGAAAGCTGGGGAACCCATGAAATAAAGGATTTTTGGCCTCAGTGCTCATCCGGGCCAGTTTAAACACCCACTAATGTTCTACATCCCTTCTGAAAGGGAAATGCAAGGAGTCTAAAGCATGGATCTTATTTTAGAATGAAAGAAGCATTTTTAATGACAAAGATGAAAGCACTTCTTTGCATCTGTGAAAAGTCAAGGATATTTTTCTGTGAATAAAATATGTATTTTTTCTTTCATTTTTTTTATTGTGTGGATCACCGTTTATTTTTATTCTGCCATGGCATTTGATGATTATAACTAAGTACAAATGATTATTTTTAGTACAGGCTATTATCTCTGTGACAGCTTCAATGATAATCCTCTTTTCTTATCTTAAATACAGCTAAAGCTTTACTATGCTCTGAATTTGGCTGTTCAGATTTCTTCCTTTCTACCTATGTAATTGTATTTGAGCTGCTTTTAAAAATACACCTAGAAGTATGATGTAGTGAAGCAGAATTGTAATTACACAAATTACTTTGACTTCATTCAGAATCCAAATCTACGGTACTTCATCCAGAAAATAAATATGTGATGAATATTGAAGTTATTCCTTAAGTTATCATTACAACTATTGAAAGCTTTGTTAAAAAGACAACAAAGGATAACTAAAACTGAGATTCCTGTGCATCACACAGCCCTATCCAGTCTGATTTCCTCATAAGCTATTGGCAAGACTGCTGTTAAAGAGCCATGTGGGTCTAACAAAGTTGCCTATCTTCAATTCAGCTTGAGAAGCAGCTCTCTTAAGCAGTTAATTATTATTTCTTCTTTCTGTAATAAATTCAGATTACAATCTGCCTTATTCTTCTAGAACAAAAAAAAACCCAAGAAAAACAAAAGATACCAAAGCTGTGGGAAAAAGTTGTTGCAGCTTGTTTCGTCGTGAAGAGTTTATTTGTCATTCTCTTTGTGAGTCTTTGGTCTCACTCATTAGTCCATAGCAATCACTAAAATATTCCTGAGTTCCCAAAGGAGACAGTAGTTTTATCTGTGGGTTTTGGTGATTTGATTGTCACTGGCTGGATTGAGAAAATAAAAGATTTTTAAAATCCTGACACTGGAATAAATCTGTGCCATGTATGGAAATACAGTCTGTGGAAATATTCTGATGGCTGATATTATCCCTTCATCCAGCCCTGCCAGCCCAAGCATTTGGAGTGCCAAGGTTATCAGGCAGCATTGTCCCCCTCTTTGTGCTTGCAGTAGTATTACTGTAAGCTACAGGAAAGAGGCTCCAGTTTTAACTGGATCTCTGAATGCTGCAACAATATAAATAATAATATTCAGTAAACGGAATAACAATACTGACAAGAAAATGAAAATATTAGTAGATGGATCAAGTTTTGGTCGTTAAGTTTGCATAATCTCAAATGAGGCTTGTTGCTGTTAACAATTTCTTTTTCCTTGTAATTATTCCCTTCCCCTGCAAATAAAGAATTATTCTGATTTATGTAGTATGAAAAAAGCAACAGCTGAATCAAAGTAGACATTCTACAGTGTTTAATATCCTTTTTTTAATACCTGTATAAGTGCAATCATATTATATAAAGTGACACCTTCATTTGAACAGGTCCACACAAGCCTCTGTGAGGATGAAAGTGAAAAATTATGTTTCCTGATAAAATTTTGGAAATTTGGAAGGGTCCTAAGTT
>WEIV01002519.1:4958-145344 GCA_013390005.1 Calyptomena viridis
TCACTGAAGCAAGGCATATGGCACAACACAGTGCAACAGAGAGGAGAGTTGATGAGTGAATGATGAGTCATTAAGGCAATGCAGTGTAGGAAAAAGGGGAAAAATCAACAATCCAAAATCAGCTTAAGATCAGTATCTCAAGATTTCAGGCTTAGTTGAAATGTCTTTGCAGCTGCTTCTTTGTTACAGTGTGTGTTGGATACGTTCTCTGTTGTGACATTTGCTGTGACAGTTTAAGGCACACATATGTATGCATGCTCATGCAGGTTTTCTAGGAGACAAGATCACAGAGTTGCACTTGGGTGCTCTTGTTTCCTCTGGTTCTCTCGTTTTGCAAAGGAACACAATCTTTTCATAAAAGTTGTGACATTTCTACTCCTAGTTCAGTGGTGGCTCCAGGGTTCAAACTTGCAGCCTGAAAATGAACCAGGCTAAAGGGCCATTACTATTAAGAATAAAGCCATGTTCTGTAGCTGAGGGTAATCAGTTTGGATCACATTCACAGATTCTTTGTATTAGCTTTATCAGGTCAGGCCATCAGAGAGCAGATAGACAGGTAAGACCAAAAGACCTCTGAACCCAATTAAAGTTGTACCACAAAGAAATCAAATTCATGTGGTTTACATTTCAGAAAGTTACATTTGGTGGGCTGTACTTACTTTTATTCTGTAACCTAATGCAGACCATGTGAACATTTGAAACGCTTTTAACAGTTAAACCAGCTCAAATAACACAGAACCAGAGCAGCAATAAAGAATGAATTAAGACTGATTGCAACTACAGCAAATTTTTTTTCCTCATAAAGAAATGTAAATGACTGATAGTTTTCAAATAGATACATAGTAATTTTGCCTTCAGCTTTTAGCTTGACAATAGCCATTCTCTTGTATTTTAAAGTAAATTTTTCGTTTAAAAAGCAGTCCTAAATCCACAATCTTTTATTTGCAGTTTTTCAGGGTGACTTTGGATGTGCTGTGGAACCCCTGATATTCCCACAGATGCACATAGTTTGGGAATTGGTCATACAGCTCTGAGATAATCCTGAGGAGCTGACATTTAAAATACTTGGCACAATAAGAACATGAGAGGATAGGAAAATAGGTGTTTTATTTGCAGTCCCCTTTGTTAAAACCAATAGATGTGTGTGCAGCTTTTCATTCACAAACACTCCTTGCTTGCTGACATTAGATAGGCGTTATGTGTGAAGCAGAGGTTCAACTGGTGCAGACTGCTATGTGTTCAGTTTTCCTATTTGCCAAACAATCTGAATAAAAGTCCTGAAGCCTCAGGAAGACTTGGTTGGAGGTGGACAGTGCCAGATGTGCCCATGTCTTGCATCTAATTTCAGGAAAGTGATGTGGTTTATCTACAAAGAGAACAAAGTGACTGGCTTGCTTAGCACCATAATCATTCAGTTAGATCAGTTTCCTCATTTTTGCTCTGTAGCAATGATGTGTTAGGACTTTGGGAGATCTTCCTGTCATTGGGGAAAGAGTTCAGGCACACAGCTCTTGCCTGTGTGTTATGTTCTCTCCTGAAGAAACAACTTCATAGGGCCCCAACCTTTCCCTGGTGTCTCCAAGACACTGAAATGCAAAGCTCATACCATTCTGCTTTCTGGCACAGAGCCACCTGGCTATCAGCAGCAGAGCCCAGCTTCCTGGCTCTGAAGCACAACTGCTATCCTGAGTGGATATAGTTGTTTTCCCTCAACAGCTGTCCTTATGTGCCTGTGTACAACATCTTTCCTCACTGTTCCTTGTGTAGAGCAAGCTGCTCTCCTGTCTTTGTTCCCCCCTTCCCCATAAGCTTTTGGGGCTGATATGACAGAAAGGGATTTCAGTCATGGAGTTGTCAGTTTGGCCTGATTGAAAACTAAAGTTGTGTATCACCTGCACTCTTGTGGCTGCTGTTCTTTCTGTGGGCCACAGATCGAAATTCAAAAGCTGTCCTCCTCTCCCTGGGGCAAGCACCTTGAAGACCTGCTGTTATGTTTACTCCTCAGAAACAGACAAGTAAAGAGGAAAGATCTGTATGGACTTTTTAATTTCTTTCCTTTTTTTTTTTCTTTTTTTTTCTTTTAAATCTTAGTTAAAAATGTAGCAAACCGCTTTCTGTTAAGGAATCGTCCTTCTATCACCATTCCCAAGCAATGGGTGATGTACTGCTCATGAAATGCTGTTTCAAAGTGTCAGTGCAGGAAACTCGAGTTGCCACTGCTAATTCACAAAAGTGGTGGAGCTGGAAGAGTCTATGCATCACCACCAACGCACAGAGATTGTTCTGCTATGTGTGGACCAAAACTTATGAGTGGAAGGGAATACACTCCCTGCTTTCTTTCACTTTTGTTATATACTGGGTTTGGCAGAATAGTTTGAGATGCTTGCATGGACCTAGGAAAAGAGGGATATGTCCTGGGCAGGTTAAATGGCTGCCACTTCAAATGTTGCCCTCTCACTTAAAGATGAAGAAAAACAGAAGACTTTGGTAAGTTCTTTAGAGAAGAGATGCTGTAAATGGGGAAAACATTTAAGTTCTGATTATGAGAAGAACAGAAGATTCATGGAAGAATAGATTGAATCAAGTGGATGTTGGACAGAAAGCAATGTAAGAAATTATTAAAGTGGAATTCTGGACCTAGGAGAGTTCACTTTGGTTTCTTGTTCATCACTGATTTCTTTATGATTTCTTTATGAACTTTGGGAAATTTCTTGGCCTCTCTCAGAATCAGGTCACCAACTGTAAAATGTGAAAAGAAATACTCTCTCACCTTACAGAAATGTTAAAAGGAATGTAGGTATTACAGGAGCAGAAGGTAAATAAGTTCCTCTGATACAATTTCTTGAACATTTGATGTAATTAAACAACAGGAATTTTTCTCAATGTATATTTCTTTGCCACAGAAATATAGAAGAATTATTGTGTTATGTAATCATTTCTAAAATAATGTGCTATTAATTTAAGAGTGAGAAAAATGAGAATGCTTATACTAGACTTTCTTCGGACATCATGTTAATCGAGTCCCCTCCTATGGCAGAAGATTTGGATTAGATGATCTTTAAAGATCCCTTCCAGCTCAAATTATTCTATGATTTACAGAAAATAAATTGAAATGGAATTTAATGATCAGAAATATTTAATAAGAGCATCAGAATGCTGATACACACAAAGAATAATTAAAGGTAGTTTCCTTTAGCTTTTCAAAATCAAGGTAAAGCAAGAACTAATAAAAATTAAGATCTGCTTCAAAGGTGTTCAACACATCCAAGTGTAGGAAGGCTTTTAATTTCTTTCTCTTTTTTCCTTTTCAATTAAAATTTGAATTTTTTCATTAATTTTGTGAAAAAAAAATTCCTATTGAATCAGATATTCATTAATCTTGTAAACACTGATTTTCCTTTTGAAAAAGTATTATGCTTTGGTTATTTTTAATTTTCTCATTTCAGTTAATTAATTCTATTATAGTAGCCCTCAAAGACTCTAAACCAGACTTGATTGTTTGCAAAATACTCAAAAAAAGAGTTTTATGTTAAGAGAAGTACAAGCCTGCAATCCTCTCTCTTGTCTCCCATCTCTCTATTACATGCTTTCTTCTATTTCTTTAGAAGATATCCATTCATTCGTCATCTTTTGTGTGTGTGTTTTCCTTGTTTTCCCTAGACTGGGCTATGCAAACTGTCTTAGTGGCAGACAGACTCTGAGGAAGCTTTCCATCCTAATTCCTTTTCATTAATGAAAGTTATTAAGCACTGCCAGTGTGAATACTGCCTGTAAACAAGAAGTGAAAGCAATACACTTCCCTAACCCCTCTCCTTCCATGGGGTGAGTTGGACATGCAACAGATAAATGTGATTCTATGACAACAAATGTTGGAGGCATATCCATGCAGACTATTTACATGAGACAAAGCGTTTCAGAAAGTAAGAGAATTAAGTTTCCCCTTACATCCAAAAGAACTCCTTTTGCTTCCTCACAATGGGAAGAGCCTGCTGAATTCCAGTTCCTCCATTGCCTCTGACTGGACAGGGCAATTGGAAAGGTGATTAGAGACTATAGAAAAGTGCTGCAAGTGCTCTCATGCCAACAAATGTGAGCTTCTCATTAGAGTATGAGCATAGCAAGCTAGAGGAGTAGGGGAGGAAGCCCATTATGCCACACCCTGAAAATATTCAGCTTCTATGAGCAGGGACATACCAAATGCAAACACTGGACTGTCCAGCAACCCTTCAAAGTAAAAACCTTTCTAAAATAACTTCCGCCTGGTGCGCATCTAGGCTCTTAGAACAGATTGTTCCAAGAACATTTCATGTCTTTTGTTTTTTTCTAGCAAGCTATTAACAGCAGATGAAGAATTATACCCTCCAAACAATTAATGCAGCCTGGGGCCTAACCAGAAAAATCGTTATTTCCAAAAAGTCCTATTGACAGAACTGCTACAACAACCTTTCAAAGCTGCACCCACATCCGACGACAACAACAATAAAACACTGTGCTATTTTTCTTACCTCGTAAAGTTGTCATCTCAGCACAGCTAAATATCTTAGTTGCCACCCAGCCTGTAAACATCCTTATGTGGGGAAGGTTATCAAATAGGTCATGGAGAAGCAGCTTTCACATTATCTAGAGCATTATCTAGAGCCCTCAGATTTCCTGGAGCCCTTTCAATCTGGTTTAAGACATGGTTATGTTACAAAGACACAGCTATTTCTCAGCCATGGCTAGTCTCTGATTTACTAGCTTCTGCTAATGGATAAAGGCTAAGTGCTCAATCTAATCTGAGCTTTCAGATGTACTGGCTGTCAGTTTGTTTGCAGCCACCCCTTCTATTTTAAGTATGTCCCTCTAGGAAAGTGGAGCAATCTAAGAAGGAGAATACATTCCCTTTGGGTTACAAGCTTTGATTCTGAACTCTTCACAACTTCTACACATTAATATACACAATAATGTATCACATTAAATGTGCTATATTTGGCTGCTGCTTCTGGGTACAGGACCAAGCACTCCACTGTCCTAATCCCCTTCTCGCAGTCACCCTTTAAAAGGTGTCCCACGCTGGGACACGTAGCATCCTGTGCAGTATTTATGCCAGTTTGATAACCTCTTTGGTACCTATTTGACATGCCAGGCTCTAGCCTGCTGGCTGCCAGGTGCTCCCTCCCCTGCTTTTGTCAGTGCTACTAAAACAAGGAGACTGCACTGTCCTCTTCTGCAAATTCACTTTTAAAGGTTCTGTAATCAAGTTTTGCTGACATTAAAGTTGAGATTACATAAAATATGGATGCCTCGAAGTATTAAAAAATGAAGTGGTAGGAACACTAAAGATCAGCTTTAGCCACTTAAAAGAAATGTATTCCCAGATTCTGGGTCCTCTTAAAACCTCTCTCTGCACAGCCAAGTGCCTGCACCTCATCAGCAAACAATGGAAAAGAATCAAGTAGTAAGATCCTGCCCAGTTCACATTTATTTAACCCTTTGTCACCACTATATTGTTTTTACTACACATCCTCATGCCTAAAACAGATGCTGAGATAAACTCTCTGGAACCAGCAATCTTATTAATAGTTTCTGTGTTTATTGTCAGAATGACTTGGTTACACTCTTCTCTCTGGGCCAGTAGTTCAGGAGATTCAGGTTCCCCATTGAGGCTTGGAGTACATCTCAATGCTGACTGGGCATGTTAGACTGGGAGAGGGGGAATATGGGACACTGGTGCAGACTTTGGATTTCTAGTAAGACATTAATGCAAGGTTTTTTCTGTCTTTTTCAAATGCATTCCAGGTAGAAACTACTGAATCACTTCTGCAGTAGGAAATTTGACTGTATTTTACTCCTTTCACATGATGGGAAGATGTGAGTTTGTATACCCCACACCACAAACCAAATCCGGCTAACTCACTACATCCAGCAGGGAAGCATCCTCTTCCCTTACACCCTTTAGAAGACATGGTGGAGTGGTAGAGTTTTAAGTGTCTGGGAGCAGGTCCTGTGCACCTGATGTAGAGGGGACTGACACACTCACTTCAGACTAGCAGTAAGTAACAGATTTATGTTGGAAGGAGTTAAAAACCGTGAGTCCAAGCTCCTTTTCATAATATGGGAGAAAGCAGCAGAGGGGGTAAGAAAAGTGCTTGTGCTCAAGTGTTTCCCAATGTCTCACTGCCATAACCATTTATTGGTTCTCACCCTCCGCCCTATCACCACTCCCTCCATATAAAATCAGAGACTGAGCTCCAGCATCTAGGCAAGAAGGAAGCTTTTTTCTGCTTTTGTAGAAACCTGCATGTCCCTCTGCAATGCTTATAATGCATTAGGACTTAGCTGGGACAACTTGTCAAAAGGCAATGTCAGATAGCTGCTGAAAGAAATGCCTTTCAAAGATATCCGAGTCAGATCATTTGGTGTGGAAATCAGGCAATAGTTTTTTCTGGGCTCATGGATATAGAGAACTTCAGCTAGACTGAAATGAAGGATTAGCAAAATTATTCTCCCACCATACCCTCTGCCTTCAATACAAACCCAGCAGTTACTTTCTACTCTATATGTAAAATAAGCCTGAAATACGATATTTAAATTATTCCCAAGGGTGCATTTGCTGAAAAGGAAGGCATGAGCCAGATCCTCCTTTGTGTTTGTTCTTTGTCAGTCTTGAATTTTGGATCATTACAAGGAGGGAAAGAACTCACTAATTCCTAACACCTAAAACTAATGTTTCAGTGAGCGCTGCTATTAATCATTTAGATTCTGGCTCCTTATTATATTTGGATAAGGAAAATTGCCAATAGTGCAACAAAATCAGCCAAAGTCTGCCCACAGAAAAAAAAACCCAAATACAACAATAGGATTGAACGTAGTCCATTGTCTATTTCTGTACAGAACAGAAATAGTAAAGCAGCATAAGCATATGAGAAGAGCTCATGCTTAGATAGAGCCACGGCACAATGGATGAGGAGCTTATAAATTCAGGCTGCCATACTGCAGTAGTGCTTTGCTGTTGGCTACTTGAATGGCTGGTTGTGTTGCCTGGTCATTTAAATGCTCTGGGTCTGAATCCATCTTCACTGCTGATATTCTGTCTGCTTTATATGGACACTGTGAAGAGCCATTTGTTGATGTATCAGTGCAAACATAGAACAGACTTTAGAAACTTTCACTCATCATTATTTTCAGAAGGAAAATTACTGTTGCAAACTGCATTACAAGACATGCATTTTCTTCTTTCAAATTAAGTATGCTGCTGTTCCTTGTATTACCGATAAAGGGAACTATATTAGAACAGCTAGTACATTTTCATATGCAAGATCTCAAAAGAAAAAAAGAATTAAGAATGTAGGGGGCTCTAGAAAGATAGCAGAACTGGGTGCCCAAACTAGGGACTCCTTGTCATGGCATGGCCCAAAAGTAATTTCCTCATACATCTTGTAATTTGGGGTTCATTTAGTGAAGCACTGGCTTACGCATTTCTGCAACTGTAGATGTTTATCTCCCATTTTCAAGACATTTCAAATCCTTGCAATTGGAGATAAATCTTAAAAACATGAACTAACAAGTCTCTAATAAGAACAAAAAAAATGTTTACTTCTTTTTTAATCTTTCTGGCTCTAATCAAGAGTAAGGCACAGACCTTAATAAAACTGATAGTATAGTATATGTTCCTTTTGTTTGACATCTGCTATTTCATCCTGTGGGGTTATGTTGAGACGTGCTTTCAAGTCATGGTTTCAGGGTTTTTTTTGTGTCCATGAGGACTGGCAGTGTAAGTTTTCTTTTTAAGTGGAGCATTAAAGTCTTCCAGAGCCAGTATTTGAAGAAAGACACAGTGATGTTCATGGCAATAATGCAAACTTCATTTGATACTGTCTTGATACTGTGGTTACTTTTCAGCTCTACTTGTGTAGCTTTTCACATCTTTTTCTCAAGTTATAGAACTCAGTGAACTGTTAGAGATGAATGATAGGGAAAAATATATTGAATGGTTTGACCTAACTCTGAGATTTCGTGATACCACTCTACAGTTTTGGTGTGGGCTTTCCAGTGAAGTTTCTGGGTCACTTTCCTGATGGTGGCAGCCATCTTCACTAACTGAGCTGTGCCCAGGAAAGGGCTGCTGCCTGGATGTTTGTTTTCACCAGAAATTACTTACACATGAAGAAAATAGGGATTTTTGCTTATGTTACAAATGTGTGTATGTATTTTTTTTTTATATTTAATAGTGGAAAGCTGCAGTTGCAGGGAGAGGGAAGTATAAATGATGTTAACTACTGTCTAAGTCCTTGGCACATTCCTGGAATACTGTCTTAACACCTGCATTGGCACGGAAGGTAGATCACACTGGAATGGCATGCTTCCTTTTTGTTGTTGCTGTTACCTACCCCAGTTAAGGAGCTTTCCAGCCACAGGAGATGACAGAATAGAGAAGATGGTGACCCTGCTTTAATACCTGTTCTTTCAAACAATAATGAAAAAATATCTGGTAAATAATCCTTGCACTGGTGCAGAGATGGCTGGACCACTGCAGCTGAGCACAGCCTGGCCCCGTGGGGAGGGAGGGATGGGTCTGGCTGACACGCTGGCCCTGAGGGACCCATGTCCAACCTCCCATGGTTGGAGGGGAATTGAATGAGAGAGTCATCAAACCATGAGGGATGGGAGGGAGGGACAACCTGCTTGCTAACACGTGGTAAAAGGCTTCCACCTCTCAGTTTTGGAAGTCTTAAAAAGCAAAGTCCCATGCGTATAGCACAAAGTAAAAAAAATTAGCTGGGACAGAAATTAATACTTTTGTTAATGAATGTGTCAAAACTTGCATGGAGAGTTTGGAGGATAACTAATGTAGCTCTAATAATATCTCATTGCTTTGAAATTATTTGGAAGTCAACTTCTTTATCTGGTACTTAGTCCCAGTAAAGCTATTGCAAAACTTTTGTTTGTTTCAGTGTAGCTAAAACTCTGTTACACACTACACCCTTTTTTGAGGAGCAATATGCCATAATCAAATTTACCAAGACTATCCATTTTTGTGAGAACTGAGCACTGGCATCTGAATTTAAAAGGCAGTGCACCTAGAAAGATCATTTTGTGCTGAATAGATGAATTTTTCTTTGTCAGGTTGGTTTAGTAGAATTGCCACAATATTGTTTTTTTAAACCAACCTCTTTCTGGTCTTTTCTACAGAATGTGCTCTGTGGAACACAAAGTAGCACAGGACACAGGATTTTCTGAGCTCTGTCACTGGTTGAGAAAATTGTCAGTTCTGACACAGGGGCATAGATATTTCCTTATATTTCTTCATCTTCTCCTAGACAGCTTTCCCTGAACCCCCTCTGCTTTACTTCTCCATGTTTGCCCTTCCTCCCTGTCTGGTATTAGAATGTGGATTTCTTCTAAGTGCATTTAATATTCTTTTTCCTCTTTGTTTTGTTCTTGTTGCTTCTTAAATTGTTGGTAAGTCTGAAAGTTAGAAGAGATGAAAATAGGGGAATTAAACCATGTTATCCCAAGCAGAATGAAGCTAAATTATCGGTTTAAACTTTGGAAAATAGAACATGAATTCTAGAAAATTTATTAAATTATGACTTTGATAAATGCTGACAGATATGGGAACAAATTAAAAATGTACTTTAAGGAACCAAAGTTCCTCTAAAGAATTGCTTTTTAACTGTGACTGCATTTGCCACAGTTGACTTCTTCCTCTCAAATCATACTTCAAACATATTCTTTCCCTTTCCCAAAGCCTGAGTCAAGGACTGACATATGTGGTGCTTATTGTGGCATCAGGACTTATGTCTGATGGTTGAGACAAAGCCAGTACAGTACTTCATTCTTTACTGTTTACCACCACTGCCCATTTAACACTTGTTTCTCTAACCATAACCAAGACCACTATTTTGCCTTGAAATCTTTAAATAGACACATTAGTTTTGTTTAGTGTCTGGCTTGTCAAAATCTTGATGAAGGTTTTGAAGGCAGTTTGTCATGGGCTGAAACTTGTTAGGAAAAGAGGAGCAAGAGTAGAATGGTGTAAGATTTAAGTCAGAATTATTTTTGAGGCTGTTTCAAATTTATGTTTCACAGGGGCTTTTTCTCTTTAGACTTTCCCAGAGCTAGGTCCATGCCTAGGTCTGGTGCAGCTGAAAATGGGTGTTTTCAGTTTCAGGACATGCGCCAGTACACTGTAAATACTTAGGGATGTGCAAACTTCACATGTTCTGCCTATTTTGCAACACTGCTTACCCGCTTGCAGTGAAGCCAAACTGAAATAACTTACTGCCTCAAAACTGTACCATACTGTTTTGCAAGAACTTACACTGTACAAACTTACCTGTCAGTAGACTCATTGCCTGAGGTCATTAAGAACACTGAATTGAAGGATATCCTTGAAATGTTTGACAATGCTTTAATTTCTTAATTTTTTCATTTCACTGAAAATTGATTATATTCCTAAATAACTTCTGAAAATTAATTTACTGATGTTTACTGACCCATAACATGAATCCTTCATTTACCTAATTTGATGTTCACATAGTCAAATCTACTTCCATGTGAAGAAACTTGATGCAGCTGAAATCACTGTGACTATAGAACTGAATTTAAGCAAGTCAGCTGCTTAACTGCTGTCCTTAAGCAGAGTATCTGCAGTAAAGATGAATAAAGAAAAATTTTCTGCCTCTTGTTGCAAGGCACCTCCCCCTGACCTGTCAGTGGGACTGGTACCTAAGTGTCCACGATGACAGCCAGCTGCTGCAGAGCACTTTGGCTTGTGCTTTCCTCCCTCTCTACTGCCCTTAATTTTATGATAGCTCAGGCAGGCTATCACTGTGCAGGAACCTTATCCCGCACTTTCAGTGCCAGGTCCACAGCACTCTCTGACCTTTTCCAGTCCTGATGTTTCTGAGCTGACAGCAGCTTAAGACTAGATTGTGCCAAGCTTTTTTTTTTGTCCTGTGATGATGGACAAAACATGATGTAGCTCAGCCTTGCACTGTGCTCTTCTGATCTGCACAGTGAATGACACTGAACTTGTCAGAGGTCTGAGAGTGTTGAATTGATTTGTAAATAATGGGAACAGTTATTAATAGCCATTAAATACTTTCTTTCCTACAGTTCTGTCATCTTTGTTTATTTCCTTTTTTCTCTGCTCAAAGCCAGAAACTGGTAAACAAGTAAAAAACTGCAGGTTTCTGCAACGTCACTTTGGTCAAATTAAAACCCAGTACTTGAATTTAACTATCATTAAGGGCTTGGGTGCCATATGCGATGTTTCAGTTTATGGTGCCTACTGAATTTCTTTTAAACAGAACCTGCGTTAAAATGAGACTTTTCTCCACTCACCCTGCCCTCTGTCAGGAGCCCAATTGTGGATCATCAGTGATGGTTTAGTCTCCTACGGCCAGCTATTTCTGCTGCACCATACCATCAGCCCCAAGCTGCAGAAGCTGTGTGCCCCAGCCTGCTGTTGGGGAGTTAAAACTCATGGGGTGGAACGGGGGTGCCGGGTTGGGTGTCTCTGGGTGATGGTTGTGGGCACAGGAAGGGCAGACTGTCAGGAGGATGCTGTTGCCAGTTGCAGAAGAGCTTCGTCATACAGCAGGAATCTCTGCCCTGGGTGATGGACAATGCTGATTAGAAAAGGGCTAAATGTCAACATTGTTCTGAACTGGTAACTGGCAATTTTCCAAGAGCATTTTAGACACGAGACTTTGGAGATTTTCTCCTCCCAGACTGCTCTTCCTCCTCCTTCTTCCCCCACTAACTGTTGTAACTCATTCTGTCAAGTACTGAGTGCTGTCCCTTCAGACCTTCAGATAAATCCTTTACAACAACAATTTTAAAAGCTGCCGTAGTGTCTCTTTCTGTCTGTCTGTCTTTCCTTCTTGCCTTCCTCCTTACTAATTTATATCGTGGCGAGGAGAAGGTGGCCCTTTGTGGAAGGTGGGGGTGGTGCTGAGTGGAGGAGTGAAAGCCGTGTTTTGACACATGTGGCTTTCCATTTTTGCAGAGGTTGTTAGCACTCTGCTTAGTGACCAGAAGTTGATTACGAACACCATGTAGTAGTGATGCTTTGCCAAAACACTTGGAGAGGAGACCTGCGTTTATGCTCCCCTTGTCCGATTCATTTTAAAATATATTATTAGCAAAAAGATTTAAAGAAAAATTTATTGCTTGCAAAGAGGGACCCAAATCCCCAGGGCAGAATAAATAAAATAAAAACATGAGAAGTGCATTTATAGTCCTTCTGAAAATAGGAGTGCAGTCTTAAAAAGGTTTCCTTAAAATGAAAAATGAATGACTGAATTGCCAACTGCTACTAATCTAAAAGTTAGTGCTTTTGATAGTGATGGCTGTGCTGCTAACTCTTCGTTAGCAAGGGTATTTAGTTGTAGAATAAGAGTGCTTTATAGAACACTTGCTCCCCTGTGGTTTAGAAATTAGCCTGTGTATGGAATAAGTGAGCAAAGATGGAATGTATTTTCCATTGCCCTAGTTATTCCTATGCATGTGTGTGTGTTCGTGTGCTTCTGCATGTGTGTATGCATGCACTAATAGTTTTGTGGTGATGATGGAGATGATCAAGATGATACAGAATGGAAATACTGTGTGATTTTCTGGAGTCAGCCTTTTAAGACTCCCTTTAGATGGGAAAGGCAACGATTTCTGGAAAGCATGTTTGCCAGCAGGCTACACTTAAGATCCTCAGATGGTATTTACTGCAGAAACATACATTACTGTGATGTGTTTGAATCTGGAAATAATTTTTCTCGCAAGGGAGAAAACACCTTGTCATAAAATCTGGTGTATTTTACTTGTTTATTCAGTGTTATGTTTTTCTAATAAACTGTGGACTTAACCTTGTTTTCATTTATGTTAGTGGAAGATTTTCGCTTGAATTCAGTCTAGTAAGTTCAACTGTATCTGGCTCTGATGCTCAGCGTGAGATTTGCCTTACAGAGCTTATACTGGCATTTCTAAGGGTCAGAAGCTACAGCCGTTCCTCAAGCCATCAACAGCAATGTGAGTTCCAGCAGAAAACCTGTACATTTTTTTTCTCCTACATTAGGTCATGATTTTTTAGCCTCTGATACTTTGCCTGAGGACTATATCCTCACCCTTCAGTGAGCAAGATGTTGAAGAGAGTTGTTGTAGAGATGTTGAAGTAGGAGTACGCTGGAGTTTTTCTCTAAGTCTAGCTGAGAAGAAACATGCACCAGAGGGGGCAAGAGCCAGGGAACTATATGGGCAGAACTTTCAGTTCAGTGGCCAGATCTGTTTTAAAGTGTGGCTGGCAATGGGGAAATGAGGCATTCAAGTTGATAAGTCTTGCTTGTACTCTAGAAAATGGGTCTGTTTTCTTCTAACTATGGTCTACTGAAGGGACTATTGTTTTCTGCTTTTTCCTGGAAAATAATCTAGGAGAAATCTCATTTTTCCATATTGTTTGTTGAGCTGTCATGTCTGCAGGTGAAGTCAAGTCCTTGCCTGTGCTACTGTACACTTAACCTCAACCCTTAACCAAACCTTTTTCTCAGTTGGTTACAGTATTGAACCAATAAATGGTTTGTACCTTCCAGCAATGTCTTAATGCTATTAATAACAATCCTTTAAACAAAATCTGTATTTTTTTAAATTGAAAGTGCTGATTGCAATTAAGAAAACCTCTCCTTAAGAACCATAGTGGCAAAAAGTGTTGGAAACAACAGAAGGAGGTCTCTCGGAGAGGCTGTACATACAGTGTCATGTTGGCACCATTTGCTGATTTCAGTTATTTCATCTCAGCATAACGCTGGACGTCCTTGGCAGAGTGACAGTGCAAGACTTATTAATTGAAACCCTTCCCGGCACTGTGGCCACAAGAACACCCCAAGTATTTTAAGTTAGCTACGTAGGTCCTATTCTTAACTTTTCATCTCATCAGATACTTTTCTTATTAGAACTTGAGAGCCTTCCCTCTAAGGTAATGATGATGTACATTAAACATCTGTGATCAAGTCCTAGCTTGTGCATTTCTGATGTGTTATGACTGTGATCTGTGCAATAGCTGCGCTCCAGCCTTGCTGGGCCATGTGACATAATGGCATTTTTAATTTCCTCCTCCCAGTGTGATTGTCTGTTCACATGTAGGAAATTACTTTGTTTTTCATGTTAATTGATAGCACGACCTGTTTCAGCAGTTCACCATCACAGAGGTATGTCTGAGATCTCCAAATGACTCACGGACATAAATGCAGATGAGCTAAAGCCACTTGTGTTACAGAAGGGCCGAAAGCCAAAGCACAGTATCTTGATATCCGAGATAGCCTTTTAGCCTGTAGGACCGTGAGCCCGTGGCCTGCTTTGTTAATGACCCCATTGCAGTCTAGTGGCAAATGGTAGGTTGTAAGAGGCAGTCTGCAGAAGTAGTCGTGTTAAATTCATGGCCTCTAGCTCACTTGATCAATTGCAAGCTAGTAGACGTTTATTTAAAATTTATACCACATGAATGTCTGAGGTAATAGGTGAATACTGTAAAGGGTTTATTTAAAAGAATATTTGACCAGTAGGGTCTTTGGAGATCAAATATTTCATTTTCAAGGGTGTCCTGTGTATTTGAAGGGGAGGAGGGTGAAGTAAAGAGGGATTTGGATAATGTGAAATACCTCAGAAAGCAAGATTTTCCAAGGAAAACACCAGGAAGCTTGGTATGAGCATTTAATGTATGCTGAAGTTTTTAAAAGGAAACATTAATGGTGAAACATGCCCTCAAAGGACAAGCCAGCAATAAATTTTGTGTCACAAAATTACCTGTCAGTGAGATTATGTTTAAATAACGTAGAATTGTTCCTGCTTCTTGAGGGGTTCGGAGAAACTTCATGGGAGAGTGTTCAAAGTATTCAGAATTATGTGCACAAATCCCATTAACAATAATGGGATTTGTGTGTTCAACCTTGCTCAAATGGCATTGAAAAATGTGGCTGTTGGTTCTTCCCCAAAGCACAGACCTAGCAAGGGAGCAATGAAATCCAAAATATTTTCTCTCAAGATTTTTTTTTATTACCTTCCAGACACAGAGTATCTGACTAGCAGCCCATGTGTACTGCATCAAGATTAAAGCCTATAGGCAATTCTTCTTTTCCCTGGATCAGGGGTGGGGTAGGAAATAACAGCAACAACAAAAAAATCCCACCAAACAGATTTGACATGTCGGCGTTCCCATATTTGTGTCAATGGGGAACATTATTACATAAAAATTCCGCAGGACCATAAGCATTTTGAAACAGGTTCAGTGTGGGGTTTTTTCCCCCTAACATCCTTACTTAAAAAAATCATGGTCTGTATTTTGGTGTATTGTAAATGAGACCGAGTTCTTATAAATTAGAGAACAGTATAAGGCAGAGAATGCTCCAAAGGTGGAAGGCAGAGGGAGAAAAGGGGAAAATATACAATTAAGTCTTAAATATGACTGAACATGTTGCCATGGGATTTGATCTTATCCTATTTACAAGAGAAAACTTATGACTCATGGGTTCTAAATGATCAAGTCATTACTCATTTATGGAGTAAAAAAAATGGATACCTTTTATGGGATTTTTATAAATAATGATTACTTCCCCATATTTGTGAATACTTATTTGAGCAAAGACATGCTGCAGTCATAAAGCTTTCTGTATGCTTGGCTTCTGTGTAGACTTTTTGAGAAGTCTTTAGTGTTAACTGATTGTTTCTTTTTTCAAGCTTTATTCTCCACGGGGTTCTACTCATTGCCTGTGCTGAGTTGTAACCCTTATATCACAAAATCACGAAGGGAAAACAGGATAAGTTTTGGCAAAATCCAGATAGATGATACCTAAAGACCCTGTAGTGTAGTTCAGGATGTACATTTAAAAGTTGTCTTTTTTTTAACTATTTCCTTTCCATCTAAGCCTGGGAAGGCTCTGCAGGATTCTAGCAGTGCTGGTTGCCAGTGGTCTGTTGTGATGATCAGGATGCTGCTTACCATGTACTTCTGCCTAGTCAAGACTTTTCAGCTGTGCCTGAAGAGCTCAAAAGACATTAACCTGGCTCTGCACTTTCTGGACACTCTTGATTTGTGGGTTATCACCCTGTGGCTCTCTGCTCAAGCTTTAGTGCTGTTTTCTACTGCTGGTCATCGTTAGATACAATTAATGCTTGCTTTTATCTCTACCACATCTCACTCACAGGATTATTAAAGGGTAAACAGTATAATCCCTTTTTGAACTCTGTCTTTTTGCCCTAGGAGGGATCCATGTTCTTATCACGGTGCATGTGAAGTGTTAACCTTTTGTGCTGCTAACCTTCCTGTATGGATTTGAAGAAGTGCATCTAACCATATCTGCATATCATATCTGCATATCTGCATATCAAATCAGAATCTGATTTGGTGAGAGAGAAATCTGTTTAAGAGGTTGCATAATGTAGACTGTCACAGAAAAACTAGTATTTCTTGAAATTTTGATGCATGACAGCTGGGTAGATATATTAGGAAGATGGATTTTTCAAGGGGAGGACTTGTGCTTTTCAATTTTATTGTTTGATGCAAAGCCTGTGCAGTAACGTTTCTCCTTGGGTGGGCAGTAATTTTATGATGGCCCACAACTGTCTTCTGACTGAGTTCAAATCAAGAGTGTTCTGGATCCTACAGATTTTGCCCGATTATAAACTTTCCATTTGAAGTCATGCATGTTTTTCTGGGGGAGCTTATGTGAAGAGGAGAGGATGTGGGAGCAGTGAATGCTACATTCAGATCTTGGGTTACAGCCTACCTATAATATCTTTCCAGTAGTGTTTGTGTATCCATTTTCTTCATATCCATGAAAGTATCTCTCTCTGAAAATCAGACAGACTTTCTACAGAGAATTCATAGATGTGAATTCTTGAAGCAGCTGGCCATAGTATTGAGATGTGTTTCCAAGGCTTTACTTTATCCTCTGGGGAGAAGAAACAGTTGGAAGAGATGCATAAAATCAGTGTATTTGTACAACAAAGACATTCCATGGATGTAGATATCGGAAACCCCTTGTTCACATTCATTCCTACCACGTGTCTAGTTGTAAAGAGATGCACAGGGTGTATTTTAGGTAGATCGACACTGGATACCACAAGAAAGTGGAATCTGCTTATTGTTAATTCTGTTTCTGTGCCAAACTATGTAAGTGTTTGTGGGATATTATGACTTTTAATGTACTGAGCAATAAAATGTAGTATTTGACTTGGTGTGATTCTAGCTGGCCTCTGACATCCTAAGTGTTACCATACATTCACAAATTTTAGTGGTTGCTCCAACTCCTACAACCAGTCAACATGCTGCCGTTGACACAGCAAAACTGTCCCAGCTAAAGATGAGAATTAGACATTTATATTTTCCCCTCTCTTCCATATATATACATCCCTGTACCATTGAATTGCAATCTGTAGAGAGTCCTTTGAAGGAAATGAAGAAATTACTCTTTATGAGGAATGATGTACACAAAAGATAGTACATTTGTAGAGAAAAAGAGAGAGGATACTTGTACCCTGTCTTGAATCAAAGACATAGAAAATACTCACATAGACTTTGCCGTGATTTTACTCTTAGGAGCATTCTCTTCCATGGGATATATGGTTTTTGCTGCGCTTGGTCAGAAAATGGTCACTACTCAATTGGAGCTTGTCATGCTTAACCCTTGTAGTACTCACATGGTGTACTGTCCTCCCTGCTGATAGTTCCCTGTTGGAGGTGTCATCTTGTTCTGTCACTGTCTGACCCATTTATCTTATGTGCACCAGAGTGATGGCACATCACTGTCCTGAACACAGGAGTCTCGGGGAGCTGCAGAGTCTGAGTTGTCAGGTGACAGGAGCATATGGGCTGGCTTTTAGGATACAGTGTGGGAAACAATTGCAATGTAGTAGCTGCCCTTTGCATGGAAAGTGTGGAACATCTCCATTAGTGTGATTTGGAGCCAACACCCAAAATTCATTTGAACTCCAGAAGTTTTATCAGGACAGAAAATATTGAGGGAACCCCTTATTTGCTGTTGGCAGAACATCAGTGTATCTATGTCAGCTGTAGATCAGAGGTGCTGAGAAGTTGGTTCTTAGCAAATGCTTTTTATTCCAGTATTCTTTTATTTGCAATATCAGGTGCTCAAAGACCCTTTTTGCTTTAACTTGAGGATATGGAAAGAAATCTGGATGGCTGTATTGTTCCTCTGAGCAAAGCCAATAAACTATTATCCAAATCCTTTTTTGCTTTGGTTTCAGACAAGGAGATAGTCAAACTGCTGGATTTATCTGGCATGTATTGGGTGTCAGATATGAACAAAATCTTAGTGCCAGCTACCAGAGTAATATCTCGTATCTGCTCTCAACAAGTTAGATCAAGAAAGCTGTTGGTTTTTTTTAAATCATTCTGCTCTGTGCAAGAGAACTAATGTTAATTGTATTGTGGATGGCTGTTGGACGTCACAGCTGTAACAACAAAAAGTAAGACCTTCTTTTTAACATCATACTTCAAAAGTTAAATTAAAAATTCTCTTTCAAAAATAACTCTGTAATAAATAGAGTATATATCAATAAATGTACCAAAGAAGGGCAATCTGCACCTGATGTAATAAAAATATTTCCCATGAAACTTCTGTTTAAAAAAGTGAAGCATTTAGTTGTGATTAGTGACTTCTGTACAGAATTTTAGAAGTCACCTATGGGATAGAATTTCTGTTATATTAATATCCCATGTACACAATTTTGGCTTCATAGAAGGTACTTAAATATATATGAAAATCTGGAAATATATATGAAAATCTGGTCTACAGAATATTTTGTGCTCTGAGAACAATTACTTATTAAATTTTGCACATTGCCACAGTTTTCAGGTCCCTTTCTGTAGCAATTTGAAGTTTTAATAGTTGTTAGCATTCAACACTTCCTGTTTTATCATTGCACTTAAGCTCATGCTAAATTTATTATTACAACAACTGAGAAAGATGCTGAATTATCCTGAAAACACTTGGCAGCATTCAAACTGTATAAAACCAAAATCTTGCTGGCCTGTTGGACAGAGGTGATTCTTCTGGCAAACTTCTTTTGGGTGGTAAATATGTATCATGTGGTAAAAACACTGCCTGATTGAGAACTGCACTTGCGAGGAAGGTATCTGACCTTGCACCAAGTTTGTGTTTTAAGCTGGTTTTTGTTTTCTCTCTCTCTTTTGTCCCCTGTTGTGGTTTTCTAAATATTTGCATATAGCTCTTCAACTACAGAGAATAATATTATAATCATATTCCAGTTTTTGAAAAAACACCCTGGACTTAAACTTACAAGTTTTTTATGTGAACAACTGGTGATGTTGTATAAAGTTTCAAATACCTTTATTTATTGACAAATTAGATCGTTTTCTTATAAATGAACACACTGTTACATTTTTTTTTAAGATACTAACATATTAACTACTGCAAACTGAAGCCTATGATCTAGCGCATTTTAGTCAAGAGCCATTCCAATAATCACTCTTTTCTGGTGTACCGGAGTGTCTCCTGTAACAAAAATAAATACCATATCATGATAAACAGTTTCTTCATTTATTTTTCATCTGTTGTAGAAACAAGATGTGCCTTGATAACAGAAATGATTTACCAAGTGTCACAAGATTTTGTTTCCATCTATTAACCTGAAAAAATTGAAGAACTATTGCCTCTTGATACTGGTGTGCCTGATTTCTGCTCCTTATACTGGAACGATACCACAGGAAGGATGTAAAAAGGTGTGAGGTTCTGCCAGCATGAACCAGGTTATACATATTCTGCTAATTTCTTCATGTGCTTGAAATCCATTTTACACACCCACTTTGAACAGGGATTATTTAAGGAGAGAGAAATCTTTCACAGTTTAACAGCCAAGAAATAAAATAAAGGATGATGAGGAGGTGTAGGCTGGTGTCAGAATTGGAAGATTATCCCCACTGTGTCTCCCATGTCTCCTGCCTCATACGTTCTCCTCTGTGCTTGTTATGTCACAACTCCTGCAACTGCATCACTTTTGTTTATTGCTTTATCTTCAGCTCTAACTAAATTAAAAGAACTTTTGATTTATTAGTTATTATTCTTATTTTTCATTATTGTTATATTTTTCCTCTATTGCTGCATTTTCATCACAGAAGAGCAGTACATTGCTCAGAGGTGCTGGTTTTCCTCCCATCACATAAGGATTTCTCTGTTCTTCCTCCCTCTCCTTTATGTCTCCAGATTATTACACTGAGAAGACTTGTTTCTTCTATCTACCACCAATAGCCTTTAGATCAGGGTATGGTTTACTTCATAGCCTAAAATTGGCTCTTACTCCTTGATCTAACTCACTATTTTACAGTACAGTCACTTATAGATCAATTTATTTTTAGTCTTGCAAAGAAAAAGATTCTATGGGGATCATTTGTTTCTGATTAAGAGATGGTTCCAAATTTAAATATGCTACTGGACGGAATATGCTTTCAACTTGACCCTTAATATAAGGACCCTCTGATAGTTGTTTCATACCATTTGAATGTTTGTTCCACGCTTCCACAACCTTTTTGTTGTTGGTTTAAGGAAAATATGGCCAAATGCAGACAGGTGAGGTATTGTTTGCTGCTTTTCTTCCTAGACACAAGGTAATTTCTTTGTGGATGGAAGATTTTGCTCCTATTTGTTCTATGAATTTTCTTTTTCTGAGAGTGGAGAAGGGTTCGGGGGAAAGAATTAAAATCAAACCCCACATTGTCAAACAGTTGTCACTTGGTGTTTAGCAGTTTTGAAGATGGTTTTCTTTGGTTTTTAGCCCAAAAGTGGAAGGGTTGGAGCACTCTGTGCTCACTCAGTCCTACCTGAAAGAAGTGCTTAATTAATGGGGTTTTGTATGTTCTTGTTTTATTGGAAGAACAGTAAATACTGCAGAGTTTATACTGATATATCATCACTGCTATCTGTCATATTCTGGGATTTTTTTGCTTTAATTTTTGTCTTTTGGCATTTTGGAGAAATTAATAATGAAAATATATTAGCATGCATGGCAAAGTAACAATATACTGTTATAATAAGAAAGGAGGGAGTCCTTGGACCTACCTACTGCAGACCTCTAACATTCAGCCAAGCCCCATCCAGATGCTGGTAAGTGATTGAGTGTTTCTGTCTCTGGATCCCCGACAAGCAATGAAAATATCATGCCGTGCAGTAGATCCACTGTGGAGAAAACACATGTACACATCTAATTAAAAAAAACCCAACCCTAACCCTGAGTACAGCCTTGTGACACTCTGTTTTAGCTGAGGGTATCATGCTGTTGAAGAGTGTGAGGAATGCTGTAAGAGTACTTGTTCTTCTGGAAGGCACCAGTTGTTGTTATCCTAGGTTGTGTTACTAACAATGAGAGTTATTACAAAAGTAAAATGTAAGGATAGCTTCTTGTATACCTGCAGCATATCTGATTACTATTCTCACAAGTGATGGTTAAAGTGTTATTTTAAATATGCTAAGAGGATAACAGCAAGACAATCTAATTTTACCTGTTCTTGTGAAAACTGTTGCTTCAGCCTTAACCTGTGAACACTTTTAATACTGGGAGAAGCTCAAGGATAAACAGCCTGAGCTTGCTGGTTTTTTACAGGAATGACAAAAGGCAACAGTTGTCCTTTCTTTTTGTGAAGAAAGAAATAGAAAGGGAAGGAAAATAAGGAAACAAAACCAGCCATGCCTTTTTCTCGTGAACAGAAGTGCAGAGATGTAGTCTGATAAAGATGACTTTTGAAAGCAATTGTCTTCCTTAGAAGAGAAAGGGAACAAAATACCTATGATAAGTTTGCTTACAGATTTTCCTTTATGTGTGTAAAGGAGAGCACATATGGATTTGCATTCTTATATACTAGCCTTTTGTAATCCCTCTGGCTCTTGCAGTAACTATTCCCTTCTATTTGTCTTGATATTAAGTACGTGAATGTCCACACTGAGGTCCCTGCAGGGGTCTGCCACATGCTGACAAGCAGTCAGGGAGGTGAGAATGCAGCACTTGGGCATCATGCAACACATGTTCCACAGATAACCCAGAAGGAATTTTGGTTGAGTTAGAGTTGTCCTCAGGCTATCCTAAAGCTTACTCCCTGTGTTCTTTTCAGCTAATTGTAAGAGATAATGCTCTCTCCAGGCTTTTAGTCTTTTTGTGTATCCTCACAAGAGAATCTAATTAATGCCTATTATAGCATTGCCTCTGTGAAAAGTCATTTAAATGAGGTTATCAATCTGCTGTCCAGCTGTTAGTGATCCAAGTGGAATTTGAATTGACAGCAGAGCCCGAGAGAAGCTGTTTTATCTCTTTACCGTTTTCTGATGTGTCACTTTAAAAGTGTGCATGGCAATATATAGGGTTCCCAAATCTGTGTTTAGGAACCTGACTTCCAAAGGAGGTGAACACCTGCATCTTTCATTGAATTGTGCTGAAATTGCAGATGATGCCTTTGCAGGCTTGCTGGAATTCTTGAAACATGATTTCAGATGTGTGTTCTGTGGTCAGCTATATCCAGGGATCCTTCTTGATCATCATTGCTTCTCACACACACCAGCAGGGCTACCACAACCACCTCCTTCCTTTCACACAAGTAAAAATGGGAACTGAGATCTCTCAACAAGCAATTCAGCTTCCTCTTTAGATGACTAAACCTTCCTTGATGCAATGGTTGCCACTCGTACAGTAGAGTGACCACCTTTCTTCCTGCCCACACTTCATCCAGGACTCCTGTTACATGCTATACTAATTTTTGAGTTACAGGGAAAATCACAGAGGTTTAAAGGAGGTCAGGGCTATAAACCAGCAAGTTTAGAAGATTTAACTCTAAACAAGGGCAACGGAAAGGAGGTGGACTAGGATATGAGAAGTAACCAAACAAAGGAAAGTCTTTGAAGTTTGAAATAAGTTACTGCATTTACAAGGTTGCCTGTATTTTGGACTGTAGGCAGTCGGAGATGGGAATGGAGGAGAGGGGAGAGTAGAAAGCTTGTGAATCCTTTAAAGATTTTGTTCTTTCCTAGACTGTGGTATTTTTCAAAGGCCAAAATTCAGTTGCCGCCCATGTGCTAGCACTTCAACCATATGACATTTATTTTTTGGCCTTTGCAGTGATCCATTTGATACAATTTTTGATCCTTTTCTGTCTGTGATGTACTTCTAGAGTACCTCTAATAAGCTTTGGGACTTGTTAGGAAAAAATTCCTTTAATATCTTCAAACTGTGGACAGCTTTTGAGGTGGTGGTGGTGGTTGAGTCTTGTTACTCTGGCTGTGATCTAAAGCCTGTTGAAGTGAATGGGAGTCTTTCCACTTACTTTGATAGGCTTTAGATCTGTATCCCTCACTGTTAAGTGGAGCTAAGTCTAAACCATTTAATATTTGGAAGAAGACAGCAACACAGCTTACATTTCCTGGCTTTGCTGTTTACTTTATGTTGTTCTCAGGTCAAAACTTGTCTTCAAATTCTGTCTCTGCAATGTTTATTCTCACAAAAGGAGATAAGGGTCTTTGTTCCTCTAGAAGTCCCTAGATGACTAGATTGAACAAACAGAGCAGTAGTGTTCTCAGTGTTTTCCATCATCTACTAAAGAAGAGAACCTTCTCTCTCCCCCAGCGTTTCCATTTCCTCTACTTCCTGTCTTTGCAGATTGGGTAACAAATGCTTAATATTTCCTGAAGTTGACTAATGACAGGACATTGGTGTCTGCAGCTGAACAGTCTGGTTAGTGCTGGGTTGAATTCTTGACTGAAAGGAGGTGCTACAGCTGTGTTTATGGAGTCATTGTGTCATCCCTCTGCCCCAGTATGCTTCTGTATTTTTAATACCTTTAGGGTATTGTATCAGCCTCGTGTAAGCACGCTGTGGCAAACATACTTCAAATTACTTTTAATTTTATTACAATATTATTATTGCCTTAACAAAAAGATTATTATAGGCCACACTGAGGAAGAGTGTTCATAAGTCTTTTTTTCACATTTTGCTCAATAAAAACTGTTAGTGATTGGGGAAATCCATTATTTGAAATGAATGGCTGTATTTGGTTTGTGTAGATTTTGGTAGCAGGGGTGGTGAAAGGTGTGGATTCTGTGAGAAGCTACTAGAAGCTTCCCGTGTGTCAGAGCCAAAACCAACTGGGTCCAAGATGGAACTGCTGCTGGCCAAGGCTGAGCCTGTCAGTGATGGTGGTAGCACCTCTGGGATAATAGATTTAAGATGGAAAGAGAAGTTATTGCTCAGAAACAATTGTGTCCAGAGAATAAAGGAGTGAGAATATGTAAGAGAAACAACTCTGCAGACACCAAGGTCAGTGAAGAAGGAGGGAAAGAAGGTGCTCCAGATTCCAGAGCAGAAATTCCCCTGCAACCTGTGGTGAAGACCATGAAGACCATGCTCCCCTTGCAGCCCATGGAGTTCCATGGTGGGAGCAAATAGCCACCTGCAACCCAAGGAGGACCCCATGCCAGAGCAGGTAGATGCCTGAAGAAGGCTGAGACTGTGTGGAAAGGCCATGTTGGCACGTGTTTCTGGCAGGAGCTGGAGATTCATGGAGAGAAGAGCTCGCACTGGAGAAGGTTTGCTGGCAGGACTTGTGACTCCATGGAGGACTCACACCGGACAGTCTGTTCCTAAGGATGGTACCCCATGGAAGGGACCATGTTCCACACTGGAGCGGTTTGTGAAGAACTGCAGCTTGTGGGAAGGAGTCACGTTGAAGAAGTTCAGGGAGGACTGTCTCCCATGGAAGAAATGACCACAATCCTCATTCCCCATTCTCCTGTGCTGCTGAAGGAGGGAAGGTAGAGAAATCAGGAGTAAAGTTGAGCTCAGGAAGAAAGGAGGCATTTTAAGATTTGTTTTTATTTCTCATTATCCTACTCTGATTTGAATGGCAATAAATCAAATTATTTTTTCCACAAGTTGAGTCTATTTTGTCTGTGATGGTAACGGGTGAGTGATCTCTCCCTGTCTCTCCCTTGTATCCCTCCCTCAAGGTAAGATCTTGACCCATGAACATTTTGTTATATTTTCTCTCCCCATCCAGCTGAGGAGGGGAGTGACAGAGCGACTTTAGTGGGCACTTGGCATTCAGCCAGAGTCAACGCTGCACAATGGCCCTTAAAAGTAAGAGGAAGAGAAGCTAAGATCTTCCACAGGTGGAAATTAGTTTGAATTTTTGTTTGCACAAAGTTTGGTTGTGCACCCCCTAAACTGCGAATGTTTAGAACTGGGTTTCTTAGGTTTCCTGGCTATCTTTTTTACTGAGATTATAACTGCTAAGATGGGAAAAGAGTTTAATGAATTTTATTTTATAGCTTAGGCTTTTCCTCTGAAATGGCTAGACTGTCTCTCCTCTTGTCTGGGGGATTTCTTTCTCCTTATGTCATTAAAACTTCAATTGCTCCATTTCTTTTGGGCCGATGGAAATGCATAGATCTGCATTTCTGTATGTATCAAGTGATATGATCTTCTCGGAGAAAACGGTCAAATATTCACGTGTCTCTTGGCCTGATTAGTAATGGCATTGATGTGAGCAGACAGTGTCCAGTGGCAAAGAAAAACAGACTTAGAGATTATTTCCTTAGCTGACATGTGATGGCTGTTGATTCTAGTGTCCTAAAGCGCTACCATATATGCTTGCTTTGGAGTTTGCTTCAAAGTTAGACACAGATCAGGAACCTAAACAGTGGGCAACAGAAAAATTTAAGCTCCTAAACAAGAAAGGTGGGAAGACAGGGTAGAAATGGGTTGTGTAGTGATATGAGGGTTGAAAGAAACAAGGAATCACTTCAGAGTTCATGGATCTTTGATCTAGAATCAGATTGTTCCCTTGTGTGTGAATCTAATGGATGGAATCCACACCTAAATACCTGCTGGGAAATATACCTGTGAAAAAAAATCTTAAAATGAGTGGGCTCGATTCCTGGCATACTACAAAAAGGTATTTCTCTGACACATATGCTTACCTTTGGCTTATTCTTGAAGTAAATAGGATTTTAGCCTTGTTTAGTAACTGAAAGTAGAAGACAAATTTGAGTTTTTACATAAGTTGAGAAAGATTAAAGTCTTCTAAATTTGGGATACACATAGAACCCTTGTAACTACATCTGCGACATGTCTTTACTTGCTATAACCATTCTTCCTTTTTCAAATTGAATAATATCTTTGCTTTTACCTAAATGTTTATTGACTATAACAAAACTAGGAAAAATGGGCAATTCAGTAAAAAAAACCACATGACATTAAGTCCACAATGCTTTTCTTTCTTTTTTCCATCCTTTCTACTACAGTTATTAATTTTTTCCTTTGTTATATTCTGATTCTCCAGTGTAGAGACTTTCAAATGAAAATTAACAGATGCTCTTCCACACAATCTGACTGCTCCTGAGGGGAGCTTGTTCCCACCAGATGTTTTACAACATCTGTTTGAAGCTAACTTCACATTCCTTCTGTTCCATCTCACATTGGAAGCCCTGACGAGAAGAGATGAGAAGGTACATGTTCTGAGGCAGGGCTTTGATCCACGATGCCACACACTGACTGACATTTCCACTTACATTGAAACATGCAGGTCTCATATATATAGCAATAAACAGGACTGTTCAGCTGACTAACAGAGACGGCAGGAAAAAAATTTCACCTTTGTTAGCAGAAAAGAGTTTTTTTAATCTGAAACTCGGAAATATATTACATTGTTTATATAGTCTGTTTATGTTTTTCTGTGTGTGTTTTATTCACCTATACCACGAATCCATTGATATGCTAGCACACATACACAGGGGCTTACTGGAGTTTGTAGGCACAGCTTCAGGATTTTTCCCTATACCCGAATTTATCACTTCAAATATATGCTGCTATAGTGTGCAAATATATCTTTTTTTTCTTCACTAGAGCAATGCAGACCTTTCTGTTCATATTTAACTTTGGTCATCCCAAAAATTCTGTCTTTCTGTTCTTAATAAAAATTTGTTTCCTTTGAAATGATACCGTTGAATGCTGTCTCTTTAAAAAAATAAGGAAACAAAGATACACATATTTCAGAGGGGAAGGATATTGCAAAATTGTTTTCACAATTGTTCAATACATCTAAAAATATAACATGGCAGAAACAAAGAAATTATTTCATTTCAGGGCCATAATACTAGCAGATCTGAAGTTGACTGAAAACTTTTCCACTAATGCTGATGAACAGTTTTCTAGAGCTCATTCTCATTCTCTCTTCCTCTTTTAACATGTTGTCTTTTGATCCGTAAGCATAAAGAGATTTTATGCATAATTTAAAAAACTTTGATAAGATGTAACTTATTTTCCTTTTTCAAAAACTCCATGTTTTGTTATTTTAATATATAGCCTGAATGCCACAGAAAAATGGTGAAACCTTTATTCTGAGCATTTTAAGTAAAGGTGCTGAAAGTACATAAAAGTTCATATACTTTGAAAATTAATAGTAATTTTACCAAAAATCCTCCACACTTGGTGATCATGTAATCTCTTATTCTGTTCTGGCTCCTCATGGTTTCACAAGCTGTTCAATTCCTAGTCCTCTGAGACAGAAATTTAGGAATAAATTGGGTCATCTTTCAAAGTAGTAGTGTTGACCGAGTATTATTTTAATAATATTTCAGTGATTATTCATGAGGTTCTCTATATCTATACTGAGAATATGTCTCCCATTCAAATTTGGCATGTAATGCTTGAGATATGATGGTCACACTTTGCAGGACAAGGAAAAGTAACTGGGTAGAGGGATTTTGTCACAGTTCAAGAACAAGCTCCTGGGAGACTATTAAATGCCAAAACCATCTCAAACATCTTGTCTTTTTAAAATGCTTTGGAAGGGAAACAACCAGAGATTTTTCCTTTCTTGCCGAACTTGAACTAGCTCCATGAGGTATAGTTTGGGGTTTTCAGTAAACATGAAGAAAATATTCATGTATTGCTATGATCTGTTCTAGACCTTCTTCTAATAAGTAATTTTCCTGACTTTTTATCTACTTTGTTGTGTTGTGTTAGTGGCTTCTGGAAACGGGGCTTGGTCAATGACATAGCAACTGTGCCATGCCTGTGAGAGTCACAATATGTTCCAGACTCAGTATTTGAACTGATTTTAGCTGAAAAATATCTTTTAAATTGTCTCCCAAAAGGTCTGAACATATCTTCAAGGTTTCCCAGTCGCTTATATACTCTATTACATGCATCACTTAACAGTGATTGACTGAGTATCTACTTGAAGATCATCACTTGATCTCACTATGATGGACACCGAGAGACACAGGAAATCCTGTGAACTCTCTTACTTTGTTCTTCAGCAAACTAAGTATAATGGCCCAGTGATCACAAGATCAGTACTGACAAATCAGTAAGCCAGGCAGGGGAAGTTGCTCCTTGTGAGAACCCGATACAAGAGCTTCTAGTATTTTAGGCTTTTTGGATTTGCTTGAAGCTGTTTTTTGAAACTATTAAGAACCTTGGCTGAAGTATCTGACAGTATGAGGCTCAAGTGAATTTCCCTATCTTTTTCCAGATCTTTTGGGAATTACCATGTCATAGCAGAGAGAAAGGGTGGTATTATCTTGAGATTCAGCCTCCAAATCCACAGCTCCCTCCCTTGGTAGATGGTTGACTTCAAGAAAGATTGGAGGTTTAGATAGTCTGGTCACGTCACTTCAGATTCATGGTGGTAGGTCTACCAGCAGTGACATGGATGAATGACTTCAATAAAGAAGTACAGTGAAATAGCATCTTCCACAGACCTATTTGTACCATATGTTATGCCCCCAAATGCTGCTTTCATAGTACCCCCAACCTTGGGGCCTTCTGTTTGTTATTAGTAACATTTGCTTTCAGTTTCTCACCATTTTTTGGGGGGGGAGGGAAGGGGAGGGTGGTTGTGGTGTGGTATGTGTGGGGGGAACATGGAATATCTGAAAACAATAAGTCTTACTCTTGTTCATTGACATAAACCGGCTGTCAGATCCTTGTGGGACCCAGGCTGATAAAAAACAGGGAAAAACTATTTTATTTGCAATGTAAGGAATTTTAGCCTGTGGAGATTTTTAGTTCAACAGCAGTAAAGGTAGGGACAGCAACCAGTGAGGCTGTTAAAGGTTACATTCACTCCTGTGTTCTCTTTTTTCCCAGTCCCTTGAGTCATAATTAAAACTCCAGAAAGTGAGAAGCTGTTACTAATGCTAACATACAGTTTGGCACAACAGAATTATGCATTTACTGACTTGTGGTTTTTATTTCATTTCATTTTTTATAGGTCAAGCTGAAATTTTACTTTACAATTTGGTTTACAAAGGGCTTTTTCTGAATCTGAAACTTATAATTTGATTTGAGAGTTTCCCAGGTATAACAATTATGGAAACAAACACCTTGTTCAGCAGCCTGACAAAAATTATCTCCTAATAGGACAATTAGGCACTTTAATCACTTTGGTGCTCTCAAGTTGAAAATGCTGGAGATGGTCTCTTGTGCTTTGTACTGCTTACGATTTCTCCTAAGAGATTAGCTGGACACAGAGACAAACTAATTACCCTTTGTATCTTTTTCAAAGCTGTTCAGATTTGAAGGAGCAGTTTCATAGTAATGATATTTACATACCTTCTTTCCCAGGATGGAAACACTATACAGGGTTATTTAGAAGACCCCTACAAGACTTAGTGAATTTGGTAGGTAAAGTCTGAGAGAGAGTTTAGGATTTTGTAATGCTGTTTTTAGCCATTTCCTTGATGCTCAGAAGTGGTTTTTGTTGTAAGAAAGACTCTCTGTCAACACAGGACTCCTTTGAGTACCTGTTGAGGAGGTTTGTTTAAAAATTTTTATATCCAGTTGCATCTTAACTACTGACAGGTCTTACAAAGCCATTTCTCAGCAGAAGATGATTATTTTTCTAAGACAAACCGAAGTGGAAGTGTGTTGCTCAACCCTGAGACTCATGTGTAAGCTTATACTTCCTGTGTACAAATATCACTGAGGCAATTCAAACTCGTCAATGAGATCCTTGGAAAATCTCTCAGTGAAGGAGAAAGAATTACTGGCACTGTTGGATCGCCATTGCCATTTCTTAAAATACATAGTCCCTTTTAAGGTCGTCTGTTAAATTACTGGCCACCCCTGACCTTGTAATCTGGTGTGAATTTACTCCAAGGTAATATGAACTCACAGATTAAAAAAAGTTTCCCTCCTACTGCAGATACATTTCAGTGTTTAATAGCCATTTGTATTGTCTTTTTTGCCTTTCTTGTCTATGGCATAAGATGCCTTCAGTCTCAGAAAACTCGGAAAGCCTTGAATTGCAATTCATCTGAGGTCCTACTGTTCCCAATAGATCCCAATTTCTTCTTGCATACTGAGACCAGAAACTTTAGGTCAGCCATTCCTTGTTTTCTGGTTTGGCATTGCTGTGCAAGATATGGTTAACTGCAGGGTGAGAGTTTTCATGGACTTCACTGTGCAAGAACCCAGATATGTAGACATAAAAAAATAACAGCATGTCTTGAAATGCAGCTGTAATCCCTAGAGAGTACTTCAGCTGCCATCCTCATCCTCACGTTATTTATTGATGCTGTCATCTCTCCAGTATGACACCAGAAGTGTAAATTGTGGAGAAAGCTTGCCCTTTTTTTCTTCTAAGATTAGTACTCAAGGGTTAACTCTTCTCCATAGATTGCAAGAAACCAGATACTATTAGATGAAGCTGCTTGCAGAGAACAAGATGTTGCAAATTGTGAAATCAAAGAGTACTTCCTCTCTCGTTGTCTAGATAGCATACCAAAGTGTATCTGTTGCCATATTTAATAAAGTAAAACTGAAATTTTGCATTGAATTATAAGAGAGAAGCCTAAATATAAGTGTTTTTTATTAGCTTACCTAATAAGATTTGAAAAGATAATAGAATTAATTGATAAACTCACCTGTGCCGCTGCTTATTTGAGTACTATTTTGTAGTGCTTATTTTCTACAAATATCCATTCATCTATTTCTAATGAGAGTGAAACTCAGACCAGAATACCAATTTCCAGATGCATTTTTACTATCCTGGGGAATGTTTATTTTCATTTTGAAACAAAGTTAACTTTACTATACAGAATATTTTAAATTAAAACAAAAAATTTCAAATGATGTATTGACAAGTGCACTTGTTTCTAAAACCTCAGAAGAAGCCAAATAAGTATCCATACTGAGTAAATAGATTATTTGCTTTTCAAGTATTTTTAACTTCTGGTACTGCTCCTAGTTTGATCTCTGGCTTCTTGATTATTGAATCCTGAGGGTAGGGTCAGAGAGCCGGATGTTGTCTCTCTTGTTTTAGGTCAGGAGTTGGGAACACTTCTTTCATGTCTTCATGGTTTGTGATCTGTAGACACTACCATAATACAAGTATAATAAATACACTGATGTGCACCTGGCGGAACTCCTCTGAAACCGATGGGGTTATGTTAGTATAAGGTAAAAATTAGGTTGATTATTTGCTTAGAGGCGTCCTACACTTCTATATATCTGCATATCTTACAGCTATGTTTCAGGTCTATGAAATTTTTTTGATCGTTTTATTCTTTGTCTGTGTCAACAATATTTAAATGTGTGCTGTCACAGACGGCTGTTAGTACATCCCTAATATTGCTGAACAACTTCTTATTCTGTAATGCAGCAGCACCATAACTGACAGTCTGTAGTGCCCTTTACAGTAGTATATCCCAAGTTCCCAGGACTGTTCATCTACATGCCATGACAGGAGATGGTGCTTGGATTGACATTCCAACACCTTTCTTGTCCATACAGTGAAGCTCCAGCATTGCCAGCTGACACTTTCTTTTCACGCTGGAATTCAGTAGTTATAACTCGGTCTGTTTGCATGTCTCAACTTCTATTTCTCCAGCTTCTATTTCTCCAGCTAATTCTCAGTTAAGGGCCAGCCTTCATCTGGCCTTACAGAGGTGCGTGATGGCAAGGGAGCTTTTCTGGACCTTGTGCAGTCATCCTTGAGATCTAGGCACAATTGCTATGTTAAAAGTAGGGACAGACAAAATGCTCTTGCCCTGTCTCCCCCTTGAATGCAGAGATGGCAGCAGCTGGAGGAGCTGTGTCCCACCACGTCCCACATGTGCCGGAGGAAGAATGTTCCCTCTCTGAAGGATACTCCTCAAATCGAATGTGAATCTAGAGATCTCTTCTATTGCTTATGTAAGTGTTGTCTGAAGAGTGTAGCTGGACTTTGGGGTGGTCGAATATGCTTTTTTTTTAAACTGTGAAGTTCCTCACTTTGTGTGCTTTCCCTCAGGTTCATAGAATCATAGAATGGTTTGGGTTGGAAGGGACCTTAAAGATCACCCAGTTCAACCCCACTATCATGGGCCAGGCACACCTGTAGACCAGGTTGCTCAAAGCCCCATCCAGTCTGGCCTTGAAAACTTACAGAAATGAGGCACTCATAACTTCTCTGGGCAATGTGTTCCAGTGCCTCACCACCCTTACAGTAAAGAATTTCTTCCTAATGTCTAATCTAAACCTACTCTCTTTCAGTTTAAAGCCATCACCTCATCTTATCAAGGTTAACAGTTATTGGTTCACTCAATGAAATTAGTGTTGTAGTCTGTGCAGACCTATCCTTGCATTTGTTCCATGTTTTCCTAAACAACAGGAAAGTAGAGATAATGGAGTGGAAGTGATGGTGCAGGCTGAGCAAGCAGCCTGTGTGCTGCTGAAATGGGTAAAGATACTGTCTGCTGCCTGTCAGAGGGATATTGTTTCTTCTGGAAAAGTCTGCTGGGAAGGAGTCAGGGCACCAAAATGGGGCAACTTAAGTAAATAATTGTTTGCTTGAGAGGACCCTACTCTTGTTTTTTTTTCTGTGTGGTTTTGCAATTCATTTCCTCTAGCAGCTCAATGAGGATGTCGAAGGTGACTTTCCTACAACAGATTCCTCTGACAGTCCAGTTGATGTTGCATCCAAATAGACTGTGGAGACTGGAGAGCTGGTTTTATAGTCTTTTGAAATAGCTTGAAATGGCTTACTGAAGCAAGGAAGGATCAAGCCTGGTCTCTTGTTTCTTCTGGGAATGTTGAAGACCCTATAGATAGGGAATTACATTATGGTTTCCAAAGAAAAGAGAGTTAGTGCATGCTTCCTGGTGAAGTCTCTTGTTTTTTAAGTGGCCAGCAGAAACCTAACTGCTAAAGCTTGAAGAAGACATGGTTTCAGTGTGCTTTTACAATCAAAGTAGCTGAGAATGACATGCACTCTTGGAATTTTTATTCACCTTCTGTTTACTTGATATCCTTTTTAGTCAAATGTTGAAATCTGTCTCCTGTGACATCTTAAGTAGCCCATCTATGTCTGGAGCAGTGTTTTTTTAACAGGGCAAGGCCTTTGGCTAATAGCAGTTGGAAGAAGGATGGTATTTTGGAGGACATGCATAAAGAAGATCTAATCAGTAGTGATATCAAAGGCTGTCAACCAAGTCAGTCTTTGCAGGAGGTATAGTGGCTATAAGACATCACACTTCTGTGCTGAAGAGGCCCAGAGAGTCTCCATGCCTATAGGTTTAAAAGCATTAATCCATTAACATTAACCTTTTGTGACAAAGTAAAACAGATTCAATTAACTTTTTCTTTCAAGTTAGGATTTACAATTAAAGGTTTTCTCATCCAGGCATGAGATGGACCCACTTTCCATTTTATGCTTGGATCCTCGATATCTTTTAAGACCAGCTGGGAAAGTGTATCACAATGCAAACTCATCTGCCATATGTTATATTCAAAGCATAAAAAAGAGGGGCCATACATCCTGTACAAGTTAAATAAGTTTATTTTCCAATAGATATCTTTCTACTGATGCCAAGAAAATAGCTTGAGACACACCAATTTTTCCATTACTCACTTGCACTGATATTTAGCAGGATGGTAAAGGTTGTGGTACTTGTTGTGCACTTGTATTGGCTTTGTTTTACTTTATTATCTTTGGTTATGATATTTCCCTGAGTAATGGTAAACTGGTATGAAATTGTCCAAGTTTAGACCTGAATGAAACATGTTCCTTAGTATCAGCCTCGAATCTGATTCAGTGGTGAGTACAACACAGTGCTCTGAAAGCACCATTTCTTTTATTGAAAATTTATCTTTTAATTTATAATGGTAGAAATGAGAAAAGGAGATAATTGGCACTCCGTGTATGAAGATGCTATTAACAATTTTTTGTTGTTTATTATTTTACTTTATTATTAGGGAAACAAAATATACTACACATTTTGTTTTGCATGAAATTATATAGGCAGTAAAAGTTTGTGAACAAAAAAACACATTTTGCACTAATACCACAGCACTTCTATTTAATTTTATGACTTTTTTTATTTCACTTCTGAGAGTATTTCTGCTGAATTCAGGGAACAGTAGGAAACCCACCCACCAGCTAATTGAACCTGTAAAAATTGTCTTTCTCAAGTGAAAAAAAAAGTAGCTTGTTGACTATTTTATATATTTCATTTCTTTTTTCAAGATTGTTCATTCATATCTTGCCGAAATTTGATTTTGGGTTTTGTTTATTTGTTTTCCTTGCATTTCATAATGTGTTTCTGCTACTAATCTAAACTGAAAAAAGAGCAAAATTATTTGTGCTTAGAAAATCAATCAACAAATGTGCCAAAAAGATGAACTATGTCTACAGATGGAGAATCTGTAAAAAAAAGAGAAGGAAAAAGGCCAGCTCTTTTACTGATCAAATGAAGTAACAAAACCAGACTGGGGGTGGGATTCTATGAAGCAAAGGATTCTAAAATGAAGGCATGTTAACATTTAACTCCATTTTTGTATGGTTGGTCTCAATGTTTATATAGTGAGCCTATATTGACATGCCTGCTTATCTAGGGAAGACATCTTTGTATGGCTTATTTGTCCTATTACTAGTTGTCTTTTAAACTCTCACGTGATATATTTTTGATCATTGTTGTAATCCTGCTTGATGCTTATCTGAAAGCATTTCTTCTTCTCATTTAAAAAGTCTGAGTGAAACATGACTGCAGTCTTTTATTTTACTTCACAGTGATTTTACTGAAATGTTTGGGTTACTTTTTCAGAGCAGACTTTTCTTTTAGCTATTTTCTTCATTCAATTACTGTAGATTCTGCTAATCAGATCATCACAGCTATGGAGTTACAGAGTGAAGTTTGAATCCAGAAGAGAATAAGGATTTGAGTAGTGCATTTAGTTGACATCTTTACACATCCTTTTTCTATTACTGTGCTTTAGTCCGTGATTCCAACTCATCTGATTTATCATAGGAAAAAAACCCCTTCCTTGTTCTCCTCCTCTTACAGACACATGCATTTAAAAGGCTTTGAGCCATCATGTCTCTTCCCATTATTTACGACCTGCAGAAAACATGCTTATTTAGAAAGTTATGTGACTTAGCCAGCAAACGCTGTTCAGTATCAAAAAAATAGGCTGTGGAGACAAAATAATTTTTATTTAAAAAGAACTTATTTGATGGGATGATATGTATGTGAAAATGCACAAGTAATTTACATATGCTGTTTACCTCAACCCTGCCTACTGGGCTCCATCTGTGCTTGAAATGAAATGAGGAATTAGTGAGCCTGTGTGTGTATAGTGCATGTGCTACAGGTGAGGGTTTAACCCAACCAACTACACATGATGTTAGTGCAAGTTGGGCTATGCATTGAACTCCTTAAAGGAGTAGGAGGTTATGCTTCTGAGAAAGATGTATTTTAGGATGAATTATGGCGTGATTCCTGCCTAGGTTTTACTCTGCTTTTATTGTGTCAGACTTCTTCCTTTTGCACTACAGGACAGTCATATGTTTCTGGCACTGCTACTTTTTCCAACTGCACAGGTAAAAGTTGATGTTTTGTTGTTGGTTGAGGATCTGGCCTGGGTCATGAGGCTAAAAGGAATGGTATGTCTCCTTTTCCCAGCACTCTGCCCTCAGTTTGTATCAAGGTAAGCTTAGCTTAATATCAAAGAAGCCTTGCAATCTGAAAGCAATCCGACAATCTGATATTCAGACACCATGGAGCAGTGGGTAGTTTCATGTGTAAGTTTTGTCTGTCCACTCCGTCTAATGTGCAGAACTTCTTTTGTTCTCCAGCCTTCACTTTTAGTCCTTTTAATTGTTTAGTATTTTATTGAGCAAGCCTTGTGTAACTACTCCATAATGCAGCAGATGGTAGGCCTGTCAACATTAACAAGTTAAAAATCTGGGATTAAGGGGAATACTCTACCTAATTTATCTACAGAGAGATTCTGTGAAGAGAAAAAATTATCTGAACTGGTACTTAACATTGAGAATAAAGTGCTAATCATAAATCATATAAAAAATGCTGGTGGAGGAGCTTAATTGCCACTCCAAGTGGTGTGGACTATAAACATAATCTGGCATAACCCTGCCAAAAAAATTCTAATGCCAATACAAGGATTTGACTTGTAGTCAATTGACATTCAGCCAGTTTTGACTCAGAGGGTAGAGTGCTACTGACTGAATTGTTAACACTGAGGAGTTCCTAGGAGGCTGCTAAGCCAAAATGCGATCTTGCACAGCAATGTGATACCTAATGAAACTTGGTGAAATCATAATTTCATATGCTGTGGTCTCCTTGAGACCGATAACTGTTAGGACTTAGTTGGCCATCAGATCTGGGCTAATGAACCAGACTTTCTATGATATGAATTGTGATAACTGCAATATTTGCTTTTCCACTATTTGCAGCTGTTGTCCAGCTATGACTGTTACCTGTGAGCTGGGAGCGTTCATTCTGTGGTTCATGTAACTTTAAGCAGGCTGGCTAAGCTCCTGTCATCTTTGCAGGCTGTGCCATGTGGAGGTCAAGTGAGTTGTCCATACCACTGTACAGTCAGGACTGTGTTGCTTACAGAGCCCGACCTACGTAGCATCAAGCCAACTCAGCATACTCTGTGAGTTACAGTCAGTGCAGTAGAGACTCAATCCAAAACTATAGTGAGAACTACTTGCATCAATCCCAATCCCAAAGGAACACAAGTTTGGCATCAGTGTAGCTCTTTACCTTGAAATATTTAGTTTTACACCCAAATTCCTTGTCACGCCTAGGCTATTTCTTCACTGTCATTTTATGATATGGCTTTTCAGCTAGCAGTGCAGGTGGAGTTTGTGTTTTGTGTACTGACACATATCTAATATCTCTTTCTTTATAAGGATTCCTTGTCATTGTTGTGAAGCCTGTTTGGCAGCCTAGGCTTTTTTCCATACCCTGCAGAATAAATAACTAGTATGATCAGTGGAACAGTAATCTTCAAATACAGTTTGCCAGATTTATATGTAAATTATCTAAAATAGAGCCTCAATTCATACTTCCTACTATTTGCATCTGGAGGTGTGGTTCAGACTGTATGTCTGTCTCATGTTATGATGATGGTGGGCTGGTTTGTTGTTACTTGAGGCTCTGAGTTTTTCCTTGAATAACAAATTTTGCAACATTCTAGCTGATCAGTCTTTTGCATAATATAGTGGAACCAAGCAGCCATCTTAAACTGGCTGTTTAGATATATACTGGCGTAGCTGTTAGTGCAGTGACAGGCTCATTCACTGAAAGATTCTGAGAGATGTTTTTATTGCTTTATTATGTTTGTAAATCTCTTTGTTTGTGCACACTGAACAGTGATTGAGCAGAATGATCAACTGCTAGCTATAATTTCCGGGCCGTTTACTGAGCAGGTATAATAGGCCAGCTTATGACTCTCTCATGCTTTTAAATCAGCTCCTGCTGACATTGTTCACTCTGCATCTATCACTTCTTTAATGAATAGGCACAAAATAACATATGTGGACAAGACAATGTCATGTGCTGCTTGAGCACTGCTGGTAGTTACTGCTAGTGAAATAATAGAATGTGATGCCAATCTTCCAACTTGCCTCCATCTCTGCAGGCAGTTGACCAACTGCATTCTTCCCTGTACTGAGCTATACTGATTATCTCATGTTCTATGAGTCCAAAAGTGAGACCCATTTCAAGGACTGCACCAGAAAATTTTGCAGCCATGGATAACAGTGGCAGCTAATTTCTATACTTTTGGAAATACTTCTCAAATGTGCCCCCTTGAAATGCCTGGCACTGATCGTATTTTGCTCTGCACCTAGTGCATGTGTATCTTTAATGTATGTCTTAGTTTTTACCCCTCTATATCTTCTTTCTGAAAGGTCATTCAGATCTCACAGCTGTGCTGGAGGGCTCTGGCATGCACCAAAAAGAGCACGTCTGCACTGATTCACACAGAAATATAGAAGACGGTATCAGATAGACAGCTAGATGAGGTCTAGCCCACTGGCCCACAAGCAGCTCATAGTGTTCCCAGGAGGACTTAGGCTGGGTTTCTCAGGCTCCAAGCTGATTAAAACAAGAGGTAATGTAAAGGCCATTCTGGGGTTGGGGAAGAAGCTGACAGCTGTCTTGCAACTGGAGGTAAAGTGGGCACAGATAGCAGCCACAAGTATGGGAAAATCAACTGTAGGGACTGACAGCCAAGAGCAAATTAAATTCTGGTATGCCTGTTTTTTCTTCCGGGTATGCATATATTCATAAAATAGTCATTACTTTTCTGTGTAGACTTTGTAGGTCAAAATTAAGCATTAAGTGCTGTGCTCACTGGCTCTTAAAGCAGGGCAGTTCTGAGTAGCAAATTTTAAGTATAAACAATGCTAATGTATTAAATACCATGAGTACATAGTGTTGTAGAAAACACATGATGTAGACAGCCCCTGTGTAAAGACCCTGTAACATAAGCAGTCTGACACAAAATTAACATAACTCACTGGGAATAATTAACATACATTCTTAACATGTGGTGGTGTTTATGTATTTCATAGTTATGATGAGGATTGTCACAGGAGCTGCTTTTGGAAAAAAGTAATCTGCATGGTTTGTCCTTCAGCATCATGTGAAAGTATTGCTTCTTTCTGAGGTGTATGGATAAAAAGAGGCAGTATGTTAGGGAGGTGAATGCAGGTACTAGTTTGGGGAACTACAGAGGTGCTTGTGGGGAAAGTAGGTTTGGATATCGTTGCTGTTGGCATATCATAAAACTAGAGATAACTGTCACTGTAGAAGCCTTAAAAACATACAATTTGTAGAAAACTCAAATCTGAAAATTTACTGAATATGACATGGAGGGTTTGTAATTGCATTTTTTCCCTACAGCTTTTCTCCTAAAAAGGAAAAATGTCATTGCTACATTGCAAAGTGCCCAAGAACAGTTATCAAAGCTCTGGGCAGAATTTTTAAAGCAGGTACTGAGGCCTGTTGAAAATGTATGAATGAGATTTTATGCTCAGTTTAGCTCATGTTACATCCTGTAAGGTGAGAATCTTTCTGAGAATTTGTAATGCTGAATCTGAGGAATGTATAAAGTTCAGAGGACTTTCGGAAAGGATTTTGATTCTATAATGCCTAGGATGTGAAGCTACCAAATCTTATTGTCAGACTTTGCAACTCTATCTGAAAGTCTCATCAGTGACTTCAGTCAATAGGATCTACACAGAAAGTTAAGCATCTCTGAGTTTTATCCCTTGGGTTTTTTTGCTTCTGAAAAAGCTGGTGCCTAACTTGCTTTCTTAAGACTCCTCCAGAAAGCACAATTAGTTAACTGTAGTGATAAATAGCCAAAGACTTACTCATTTTCTCAAATTATTCTTTCCTAACTGATTTGTCACTGTCCTTTAAATTTTCTGTGGTGAAGGTTGTTTTTATAGGTAAATTTAAGATCATGTGCTTTCAGTGAGATTATTGTATGGTTTGCAGTTAAGGATGGTCTGAAGCCACTTGGGCTGTATATCACCCGTATAGTCCAGGTTTAACTGCCAAAATGTTAAGCAATGCACCACATACTGTGTCATCTCCATAATTATTTTACCTGGTCCTTTAGCTGACTATGTAATGGAAAAGAGGAAGAATATTGACTGCCACCTCTTTCCACTAACCTCTTGCTCCTTAGCTAGTTATTCTTTATAATATGAAGTGTCGAGCTGCTGAAAGTGGTCACCACAGCTTGAATGTCTTTTGTAGCAGGCAGATAAGTAGTTGCTCTGTCAGGTTACAGGGACTTAGAAAGGTCCATAAAACACTTCTTTCTCCATTCTGTAGTTCACTAAAGTCATAGTGAACTCTAGAATCATGCCACCAGTAATTAAGCAAGCCTCATGTCAGCTCTTTTAAAAATAATATATTTAAAAAAACCCCCACCATAATCGAACCATCAGATCTAAAGTTTACTTACTATTGTAATGCATTGATGATACTAAAAGGGAAAAAAAAATATTTTGGCTGATTTGAGTGAAAATTTCTATTGTACTTTCCATGTACTTCTATTACATCAGGTTTCTAAACACTTTTCAAACTACAGCTGAATTTGCATGCTTAATGCAAGATCCCTTTGACATTGAAATATGAGCAATTTGGTGCTTCCAAACTTCAACAGGATCACTATTAGCATCACAAATGCTCCAAAGTAGTATACATGACAGGTAATAGCATGCTCATGTAATAGCTAATAGAAATTTTAGGAGAACTTATGCTAGAGAGTGTAGTTTCCTGAGCTGTATCTGAGCTGTGGTAACAACCAGGATGTCTCAGCGGTGTTGTAACCATGGGGTCTACTTCTATTAAAAAAATATATTTTGCTCAGGAATAAAATCAAGCCAAAAATTTCAGTGGGGAATATCTGACTTCTCATTCAACACCAAACAGTATTGCAGTGTCTGTTTCCTGTTGGGCTGGTGAAATAAATCAGGATGTTCTTGTGGAAAGCAAATTTTGTATTTGAAAATGACAAAGTACAAAAGTTCTAGTTTTTCAAAGGTCCCTCCCTCTCCCTAAATTTAGTAAAATGTTTTTAACCATCCCTTACCCACGCTATTATTAATATTGGCATGGATCCTTCAGAGATCAGAGACCGACTCCATGATGTCTAGTGGACAGTATGGATGAAATGCTTTTTTCCTAGCCTAATATCTTTTTCTGATAACTTAGTATCTTTCCTGATACTATGCTCAGAAAGCACAACAAATGTTTTTGCCTAGTCTCTGCATGTATGAGGCTGATTGATGTGGCTGGGATTTCTTTCAGAACAGATGTGAGGAATGGGAAACACTGCTGATGAGAACTGTTGCCTGAAGGGATGGGATGTACATATTATGAGGATAAAGGAGTGGCTAAATTGCTTCCTTAAAAGGGAAATTTACCCTAAAGTGATTTTTACAAGCTGTCATCCTGAAAGGAGTCATGCCTCATTTAGGAAATAGAACTTTAAGAGCAAGGAAAGTGTAAAGTATACACCTTGGATCTTATGGAGTATTAAAGAAGCTGAAACAGAGCTGAGAGACTGTATGTCACTTTGAAGAGCCTGGGAGTCATTGTTGCTGGTGTAACTTTTGTAGAGGCTGAAATAAATCTTTCTTCTGTGAAAATGTGGTGTGACAAATGTGGTGTTATTTAGTTAGCCAGTCTTTGAGAATAAGGAAGACCTTTCTCTTTTCCAAGTTGCACATTGACATGGTGTATGTTTGGGAGCAAGTAACTGCAGTCACGTCATACTCTGGGTGTAACTTCACTGCAGAGTGCAGTGGGAAAGGGTGGTACCTATTCTTTATTTTTTTTTTAGCTGAGAAATCATATATTGAAGTGTGGAAACACAGTCATTGATTTGTCAGTATACAGTTGGTCTTGTACATCTGTGTTAGCCATTTAATACATGTGCAAGCAATTTAGGCATGCTGCACCATTCACGTTTGCAGAAGGAGCAGGCAGTGGCGTTCCCATGTACAGACTCCATCAGTGCTTGCACAAATGGCTGTGCTCAAAACCACAGGAGCACCAGGGTCATGCACGCTTGCCTAACTGTTTTGGTGTCTTTAAAAATATCTCTGCAGGAGATTGACTTTCTACATGGCAGTTCCCAATGTGCTTGTTCTGGTGTTCTTTCTGCTTATTTTGAGGAATATTTCCCCCCACCACTATAAGGGTAAAGTTATTATGGAGGACAAATTGCATACGTATTGAGAGGGAGGAAATTAGTTCAAGGGTGCATAAACAATGGAATATTACTGAGGTGAGTTTGAGTTTATTAAAAAAACAAGAATTTGCTTGTACCTTTCTGATTATTTTGTCATATTAAAAACCAACTAATTGATTTATATTTCTGGTCACATTTTATGCTGACTATTCTATTCTCTATTCTTCTATTCTGTCTAGCATGGCCGTAAAGGTAGTATTTTTCTGTTGTAATTTTTGAATTGCTACCCATTTTATGTTAGGAGCTTTCCAAAACATGTTGTGAGATAAGCCGTTTATATTAAAACCAAAGCAAGAATCCCACATGCCTATACGTGCATATAAAATACACTGAAAAAAAAGAAAAGTTATGAGCAAATGATAGTTGTCCCTGAAACAACAGGCAAACCAGCCAGCTGTGAAGGAAACTAACATGATGTACTAAAGCAGAAACACAATATAATGGGGAAATGCGGTTCTTTGTTCAGATCCGTTTCCTATTAACACTTATACTGTTATGTTTGTGTGTGCCATCCCCTGAGGACCACTTGGTCAGCCTTAAATGAATAACAGTGGAATATGTAAAAACTGCTAGATGCATAAAACTTCTGTGCACCCCTAGTCTGTTGTGTGTATGTGTTCCTTTTAAAGGAAATCTGAGCTATTTATTGCATGGAAGTTTGAGTTAAAATGCTGTTGTGTTGCCAGGGGCCAACCACTAGCCGTGATTTTAATGGGTGAGAGCAGAGTGAGATTAGGGCAATTTGAGCATGATACTTAAGGTCTCTGTAGCTGTTAGTGAAGGAGAAAACGTGTTAGTATCAAAGGAGGGGAAACAGACTTTGTAATGCCACTCTGCTGGGCTGATAGCAGTGAGAAAGGCTTCTGCGAGGGGCTGCAGATTCAATGCCCTATTGAAGTGATCTATTTCTTTGCTCTGTAGAGTACTGAAGCAGATGCTAGTCAGGTGTGCGATGGAGGTTCTTGGGGGAGGCTGCTGTGAAGCACTGTTTCCTACTGAGTTGAAGCTGAAGTGGAAGATTTAAAATAACAGTCCATGTGTCTAATTTGCCTAATTTGGGGATAGTTCTTGAAGCAAAAGGAGCAAACGGATCTCAATTAACAAAACATGTTGGTTTGAGGGAGAGTGGGCATGTACACACAAAAAAAAAGATAATGTGGATGAATGTAGGAAGAATTGTTTTATTGACTGCTTTAGTTGCAGAACTTTACCCTGGTATAAAGAGATCACCATTTCAGGTATTTAAGCATCTAGCATCGTTAGAAATGTAACACTGTATACAGTCTCACTGAAAATAATTCTGAAAGAAGCTGAATGTAACAACCTAAACTATCAGACTGGCAACCTGTCGCTAGTGGGGCTGCCAAGCTCCATCATAGGCCCAGTGCTCTTCAACATCTTCATAAATGACTTGGATGCAGGAGTGGAAAGGATACTAAGCAAGTTTGCAGATGACACGAAACTGGGAAGAGCTGTTGATTCCCTCAGAGGCAGGGAGGTCCTGCAGAGAGACCTTGACAAATTAGAGGACTGGGCGATCACCAACCATATGAAGTTCAACAAGAGGAAGTGCCAAATTCTGTACCTGGGATTGGGCAACCCTGGATATAAGTACAGACTGGGGAATGAGGTGCTGGAAAGCAGTGCCATGGAAAGGGGCCTGGAGGTCCTGGCCTATGGCAAATTGAATCTGAGTCAGCAGTGCCCTGGCAGCCAGGAGGGCCAACCGTGTCCTGCAGAGCATCAGGCAAAGCATCACCAGCCAGTCAAGGGACTGTCCTGCTCCGCTCTGCACTGGTGTGGCCTCACCTTAAATATTGTGGCAGTTTTGGGCACCACAATATAAGAAAGATATTGAGCTATTAGAGAGTGTCCAAAGGAGGGCAATGAAGATGGTGTAGGGCCTTGAGAGGAAGCCATATGAGGAACGGCTGAGGTCACTTGGTCTGTTCAGCCTGAAGAAGAGAGGACTGAGGGGAGACCTCATTGCAGTCTACAGCTTCCTGCTTTTAGGGGGAAGAAGAGGATATTAGAAAGACGTTCTTTACCCAGAGTGTCATTAGGCACTGGAACAGGCTCCCCAGGGAAGTGGTCACAGCATCAAGCCTGACAGAGCTCAAGAAGTGTTTGGATGATGCTCTCAAGCACCTGGTGTGACTCTTGGGGATGGTCCTGTGCAGGGCTAAAGGTTGGACTTGGTGGTCCTCATGGATGCCTTTCAACTCAGCATATTCTGTGTTCTGTGATAAAGGAGCTGACATTTATATTCTGAAAAATAAGTGAGTTTGTTAACTGATACATGGGTTGCTCTACTGAGAGGATGTTCCTCTGGATGAGGACTATCTCCTAAGCCAGTTTGGTGTTTTAAGGACTGTCCCACTCAGGGCATCATCGTTGCTGCTTGATCTAGAGCTGCCGTCTTTTCTGAAGGGCTCTCTGATTAGCACAAGTGGATATGATATACATGGTCTGAATGTAAAGTGTGAGTGAAAGGAGAGTATTTTTCTGTGTTAGCTGTCTGGTTTACTTAAAACAATAATTACTGGCCTTCCTTCTAATGAAAAACGGAATTTATAATGTATTCAAATAATAAAATAACATTTTGCTCTTTAGTCTTATCCTAGCGAGGGAGAAAGCTGGGAGAGAAATGTTGGTGATAAAAATAAAAGAACAAGCCCTTTTAAGTATAACAAAATTGGGATTTCAGAGTCTACAAGGGCAAAAGACATTTTGTGTCTCAGCTTGCTAACTACCTTATTTATATCCCTCCCAAAAGCACAGCTTCAATATGGCTGTAATTAAGCAGAACTACTCCCCTGAAACTCTCTTACCACAAGACATTCTCTCAGTGTCTCTCTGTGCAATATTTCTGAACACTCATCATGTCCATTTCTCCACCCTGAGGTCTGACTAGTTGAGACTGATGAAGTCTGAACACAGATTTTGAGGGATTTCTAACAGGATAATCAGGAGATGGCTCTTGAGCTTCAGAGCATGTCATTTTAAGGCTTCAGTGTTTGTTTTAAATCCTAAAGGACACCTTAGGATTCCTGAAATGCTAGTGAAGAGGGACTCCCAAACCTGTGCTAATGCTCTTCTTGTTTGTTTGTGATTTGTTGATGTTTCTTTTGTTTTGTTTGTGTATGTTTTGTTTGGTTGTTTTTGTGGTTTTTGTTTTGTTTGGTTTGGGTTTTGGGTTTTTTTGACAAAACTGACAGCATAGTTAAGAACCTGCCAAGTAAGGGAGATAAATACAATGGAAGACCAAACAGCTGGAGAAGAGAGGACTGGTGTGGTAACATATTCTCCCTGGATGTCATAGACCATGTGCAAATAACGAGCACACTGAAAGAAAGGCAGAACCTGGTTAACTATTGTGTCAGGGGAGCCCGTGATCTCAGGCTATTAAATACTACAGTGCTCTTTCAGAGCATCATAATTCAAAAGGAAGGTGACAGTGTGGTACCCATGAGCTGCTGCCTAGCATTAGGCTGGAAGCAAGGGGGAAGCAAAATCAGAGCAGGCTTGGGATGAAAGGAGGTTATCTCATTTTCATAGGGAAGATCACTCAAATACCTGCTTTGACCTCTTGTGTTAGAGCATGAATTTCAATGAAGGGATAAATGGTGACATCTCACCCGTTAGTCAGTTTTCAAGGATTGAGTTGTGTTATATTAAATCATGCTTGGAAATCTCTGGTTAATACATTTAGAGAAACAGCTCTCAGGAACATCTACCTCCCTTCCTTCCTCCTTAAAACAGTAATGAATCCAAATTGCTAATAAAATATAACAGCTCAAAGATGTTGTACACAGACCATGTTTCTGGTCTGAATATTTTTTTAATGTCAGTTTTCCCACAGCTGTTAAAATGGTACAGTCATTAAGGTATCAAAACTGTCTAGCCAAGAAGAGAGACTTTTCTTTCTTTAGACTCTTGAATTGTTTGAATATTTTGTTTAGACGGGCTCCATTCTTTGTTTCATTCTGTAGAGAAAGTAAAGCTTGTAATCTGTCTATACTGTAAATCTCAGTTAAGAGCCATTCATTGAAGAATATACTATGCCTCCTGCTGTGAGGCTGTTTTTCTAACAAAACTGATTATGCGCCCGCAAACCAACAAAGGCAATTAGCACATACATGTTGTCCTATCTGCATTTTGAAACTATTTTCCTAAATCATAGGAAAAACTAATTTTAAGGTTTAAAAAAAATTAATTTACTGACATTAAGTGTTTTTTTCTGCTTTGACATGGGTTGCCAGGCAAAACCACAGAGGCTGTATTGTAATTCTGAACAAGAAAAGGACTTGTTGAAGAGATCAGGAATATTTTGAACTGTATATATTTATTGCAGGAAATCAGGTCCTTTTCTCATGAGCATGGGGAGCAATCAAAGGACCAAGGATGTTCTCCCCTGTGCATCCCCAGACCACTGTACTCTGCATCCTGACCCAAGAGCATGTTTTTTTCTCAGGGCCACACGCCAGTACTGCTCAGGCTTTGTTAAACCTTTCTTCTTCTTATAACCTTTCTTCTTCTCATATTTATATGCTCCCTCTTCATCTTCCTCCTATGTGACAACGATCTACCCACATGGCCATCTCTACAAAGTAACTTGGCAAAAACTTTTTCCCCCCAGATCATCTAAATGATGAGTAGATTTTTACTTATTTGTCTTTGTTCAAAAGAGAACAAAAAAGCATCAACAGAGAAAGAAAGAGTTGTTTCAAGGAACTTAAAGCTGGACTTTAGTAATGTTTTGGGTCTCCAGGATGTGATCCAAACTGCCCTGAACTCAGCAGATAAACAGGTACCCAACTGATGAGGAAACTTCCAGGAAAACTTGGTGCATTTCTTGAGGTCATACTAAGCTTCAAGGAATGTCTTCCTTTTTCCCTTTCTCTCTACTTATTTCTTCTTTAAATAAAAAATGATCTGACCTTCCCCAAGCATTAGCAGAGTCTTCATTGTTTATTGACTTAGCTGAGAAACTCAGCTTTTCTTTGTGACTTTTTGAGGAAAGAACAGTGGAAAACTCAGGTTATGTCTCTGTAAAAAAAAAAAAAAAAAAAAAGGAAAAAAACCCAAAAGAGCAAGATCACAAGACCCACTTAAAAATCTTAAGAATGGATGATTTTTGTGGTCACCCCCTGAAACTCTGGCACAGTTTTTTAAGCCTATCAAATGTGATGTGTTTTAGGCTTTTTTTTTGGTGAGGTGGAACTATTTTTTTAAAGTTAATATAAATAGGAAGAAATCTGTAATGCCAAAGCTATAAATCTTTTGCTTTCACAGAAATTATGGAATCATTGAGCTATATGGCTGGAGGGGACTTCAAGTGTTCATCCAGTGCTCTGCCCAAAAGTAGGATTAAGTAACATCTACATCATTTCTGACAGAAATATCTCTAATGTGTTTTTGACAACCTCCAGAAATGCCAAGCACACATCCTATTGCTGTACTTAACTGTATTCACTTTGAGACAAGTTTTTCTTTCAGGCTAACTTGAACCCTCCCCAATGCAAAAGTAAAAGTTCCTTTTAGTCTTGGTTCTACTTAATAAAGAAAAAGATATTATTTCTTTTTTCTGTCACCAGCAGCCTCTTGTGTATTTGAAAATGCATTATGTCTATCCTCTGTCTTGTGTTCTGTCAACTAACCAGCTTCCTTTGTCTATCCTTGGTCCTCTTCTGGACTTTAAAGTATTTCTCTAGCTGTCCAAAGGCTTCTCCTCTGCCTGACCACCCTTTAGCTAGGAGCAGTATCTAAAAGTGGATATGGTACCTCAGACGGGACATATTGAAGAAAAGGAAAGGATTTTTAAACACCTATGTTTAAAAATATGAGTAGGAAATAAAAAATGTACTTGTTATTGGTGAGGACCAAGAAGCCCAGCAACACTTACAGAAGGTTCCCATTTGAAACAGAATGTTTGGAACTGAAAAAGCTAGAAATAAATTCTTTCAGCTTCTCCAAACTAAAGGAACTCTGCGGAGAGGATTGCTCAGCAGCAATGACTTCTTTGTTTTTAATTGCAGAATCCATAGCATCACTAATAAATCATGACAGTGTGACAAATGACCGGTCTCAGCTGAGGGATCCTGCCTGAAATCCCATTTGGTTAATTGTGTTGCACCTACCAAGGTTTCAGTTGGAGTGGTTGGTTCAGAGCTGACTCCAGGGGAAGTGTGCCACCTACTGAATCACCAGCTCTGCTTCCTGAAGCACCCTGGGATTTCCTTGGAGGGCTCCCAAATGCATTTGGCCAAGACCAACCCTGTTTAGCTTATGAGAGCAGAGCAGATCACAGCCTGAGGCTGTTATGGCTGTGAGCCATATTACTCATTGGGGATGTTTAGTCATGTATCTCTATGAAGGGAGACCATATTGTATTAAATGTCTCCAGTTAGTTCTGCATTTATTGTTTGTAAATTGCTTTGTGAGCCTTTCTGAGTGGAAAGAGCTGCATATGTATAAAATATTAAGACTTAATGGAGTGTATATAACATGTATGTATACTTTCAGGTAATTTTTATAATAACCATGTATAGTTGTATCATTGAAAATGTAATAAAATAGACTGGGAAGGCAGCCTCTCTTAAGAGGCTTAACTGTTTCAGTTCTGAATTATTCTGACTTTACTGTTGAAAGTCTGGCTTTGATACTTAAATATTAGTAAATCTTCAGCAGCATGGTTATTTAAATCTAACAGAAGTGATTACTAGGATAAAGACTGTTCAGCTAACATTAATTGGAATACAATTCCACTTAACTGCAGCAAGTACTTATTGATATTTTATTATTAATAAATTCACAAATGATAGATGGCTTTGCATTAACACACCTAATTTTCTCATTCTAGGTAAGACACCCCCTCTTCCAGTAGGTAGCTTACAGCAGTACTGTACAAGTCTCCCAATAATAGGAGGAGTTATAATCTGAAGAGAGTGGATGCTGCTATATTGTATGAGATATTTGCTCCCTCTTTCTAACTTTTGTAGGGGATGAGAGCTAGGCAAAACAGACATTGGTAGCTGAGTAATCTCACTATTTCAGAAGTACAGACAAACCCCAAACAACTGCAAACTAACATGCTTTATACCTCTGTAAAAATTACTAAACCTGGCCTTCATTTTTTTTCCTTTTAAGAGTACTAGTATATGTATTAGTACTAGGATATGTCTTGTTTTCTATGAACCATCTCTGATCCTGGCATTAATACCCCTTATGACTTCCCTGTCTGAAGTCTTTGCCTTGTTGCACCCCTGATTTGAGTGTATACAACAAGAATTGAAAATAAAAAAGCATTAAAGAACTGCTGGCACCTTGTGGTAAATGTTTGAAAAACATTTTTAGCAAGAATTTAGACTGTAAAACATATGAATTTTCTCAGTCATTAAAACTACTCTGATGAAAAAAGGATCCATATTATTTTATTCCATTTGCATCCCTTCTATATCCTTCAGTCCATTTTCTGCCTGCTGCCTACAATATTACCTGGCACATACTAAAAATAAGGGTTTTTTTAAAGCAGTTTGTAAAGGTACAGTGGGCCTGGTTGCTTCCAAATGAGATAATTTGGTTTTCAAGACTACTGAGTGAGAGGCAATACTACTGAGCCAGAGCAGATTCATGTGCAGGAAAGAAAACTTAGCTCAATAGAAATATGTTTAGGCAGAGAAGATAACTCAGATATTTCCTTCTGTGATTTTGCTTCTTATTAGCTCAATGCAGATAGACTATATGAAAGATGTGAGTTGGGTGGGATTTGAAAAAAGCAGAGCAGCGGTTTAGTGAACTAAGTTGGGAAGTTTTGCTCAGGAAAAAGAAGACTGAGGCTTCAAGGAACCTTATTGCAAAGGAAGAGATGGGGTGGAAGAGAGCAGAAGGACTAGAGAGGTCACAAATGTCACCTAGAGTAGGTTGAGTAAGTGAGAACAGGAAGAATAAAATTGGTATTCTGGACCGGGAGAGCCAACAAATTAGATCAAATATATGTGTGAAGAAGACAAAACAGAAAACTCTTATGTAAAACATTTCTTGCAAAGGAGCTGAGCTGTGTTCCAGACAGTATATCAGCCTGTCTCTCATCTGTGCTGGTTTCTAAATTCACTAGCACTCTGCACTTTACAGACCATTTTCTTTCTATAAATTTTTTAATAGAAGCCAGGTTAGCTGAAATGAAAAATAGAGTTGTTTTTCTTAGGTACATGATTTAAAGCTTAGTGAGAAAACTTGGAGAAACATAACAACCCTAAACAAAAAAAACTTTGAAGGGTTTCACCAAATAAAATCCAGTTTTTTATCAATGCCCTCTAAAGCATTTTTTTAGTGCACTGTTTTCATGGCAAAGTTCAACTTAGTTCTCAGGGTTTCTGACTCCACAACTTTTTACACTTTTTGCTGTCTTTATGAAAGACAGACAAAATGGTTTAAGGAAATATTTTTTAAAATATTCATTATCTGGCAAAGACCAGGCCTGCAGTATTTCACCCTAAAAAGGGAAAGTTTTGGAAGTTTTTAAAAGTATCTAAAAAAAGGGAGCTACAATAAAAATGAAGATACAACTGTCAACATAAGTGTTTAGGTCATTCATCCTGAAATACTCTTCTAAGTCAGCTTTATCTTTTTACATAGTCACATGTGTTATATATGCATAATGCTTTCTCTATGATAATATCTGTTATCTAGGTGTGCATTTGTGAGATATATGTGTATTATGAGCACAGCAGTGAGGCAGGTGAAATCACACTCATCACAGCCTAGAATTAATTCTGGTTTTGCTTTGTGTTTGCCTGATCAGCTCCCTATTGACTAAATCCCAGAAGCTGCTTTTGGGTACCATTTCTTTTAAGACTACTTGCAAGTATTTAATACAATTTTGTTTGAACACTGTGGAAATGCTGAGAATCAGATGCAACTGAAAAGAGATTTTATGACTTGACCTCCAAAATATAGAGGACCAAGAATCTTATGAGCTGTCCTGGGCATGAGTTAGCTGATGATTGTGAGGGCTGCCCATCTTTATGTCTCTTTAGGTTAGAGACACAGAATAGACCAAAGCAAAATAAAAACACGGGAAAGTGAAAACATAACTGACCAATAAAAATAATAACATGCATGATAATCAAGCAAGCAGACTGTAGCCTGTGCTCTGAACCTTGCCAAATTTGGGGCTGCTGGCAAGCCACCAAGAATAGCACATCCAACAGACAAGGGCCCCTCATCTGAGAAAGCCTTACTGCAGTCTCCAGAGAGCTTTGCCCTCCGAACTCACGGCAAGAGCATCCCAGCCGGTCTGAACAAATGGCATGAGATTGCTGTGAAGGGAGATTCAGCTAAACTTGTATTCTCTGTGAACTGAGATTAAGTGAAGGGACTCAGTTGTTATTTAGTAAAAACAGTTTCCTAGGTTACCTTGGAGTCATTTTTACTGTGTCAGTATGATGTAATCAGCTGGTTTAACATTTAAAGCTAGTAAAATGTGTGCATATTTTTTTTTTTTAAAGATGTGCCTAATCACTTTCCTTTTGCACTCACTTAGGTCAGTATTAATTGTTTGTGTTGGCTGAGGATTTATAAACAGGCTTGGAAGTGTAATGGTCTAGATTTCTACATCTGATGGCCTGAAAGTTAGGGGGAGTGAAGAGTTTTGTCAGACTCCTAGATCTTTACTCCCACACATGCTGGCCACCAGATAAATCATGTGTATGAGTTTATAGTGGAGTCAGTGCTGGATGTTAAGCAACACCCAGAAGTGAAGTTCTTGAAATAATTTCCTGTGAAAGCAACAGCAGACAGATTTGTAATCACAGATCACAGCATTAATCAAGTAAACAAACCATCCATTTTTTCCTGTGACATTCTTGAAATCCCTTTTAGGAACACCGAAAATTGTACATAATGATACTGCCTAATAACAAGCGTAACTGGAGCAAAATGGCAGGCAGTGACACAGGAGACTTCTCGCGTCTGTGGAGCACAGATGTAAAATTCCTCTCATAAAAGTGCTGAGAGTCAGCAGACATCTGAAATGTTGCTTAAGTATTCTAGTAGTATTAATACCACTTATATCCATTGTAGTTAAAACATTTTTCCTCTTTAAAACTTTCCAAAATTTGCTTGTCCCACTCTATCAGCCAAGAGAAATTTCAGGCAGGGCTGAGAGTGAATCAGTAAATAAGGGTAGACTTTGTCCTGCGCTGTTATTCATTCTGACAAATTCCCACTCAGTAAGAGCTGCTGAGAGCTGCAGACTGCTCGACAACTACAGCTAATGTGGAGAAGTCTGTCCTAGGAAATAGGACAGGTAGGTTTCATTCAACTTGCTTAAAAATGAGGTTTACTGGAGGGGAGCGAACTGGGTGGTGTTGAAAGGGGAAGTGCCAGGTTAAAGGAGTCTGCTTGTGGGGCTACACAGTGTTCAGTATAGTCCTGATTTTGGTGTTTTCATTAATTACAGTAATGCAAATATACCAAGTACTGGTGGTGACGCAGGGTTTGGAGACATTGGCAATACAGAGAAGGACCTTATGCAAAAGAAAACAAAAACGAAAAGCCAACCAAAAAAACCTGGATGAGCTTTGAGTACTGAAGTAATGGCAATGGAATGAAATTCAGTATTAAAAATTGCAAGGCTGTGCCTGGGGGGACTAATAAAAATTTCTAGAAGCACAAGAAGCTGGGAGCTCATCATCTGCTAACAGCTATGTAGGAGGAGGGCTCATGTATTGGGGTAAGTGGTCATGGAGTGGCAGCAAGCTTCTGTGGTGATCTGCTCATTTCCTAGGAAACAGTACTTTTAAGTAACACCACATCAGGAAGATGGCTTTCCAGAGGCATTGGGAGGTATTAGACTGGCATGGTAGATTGATCTGGAGCTAACTTTTAATGCTGATGACAACTTCTAGGGAAGGTGGGGGGGGAGGTTGGTTAGCAATGGTCTTGAAAGAAAGTAACTTCAGGAGGAAAATTTAGCAGATTAAGGGATACACAGAGAGAATTGGCATGTTCAACACAAAGGGTTGGGAAAAAGGTCCTTGCAGCAGGAGTCTGGACAGATATGAAAGAGGTACAATTACACTGGTAAAAGCCAGAGAAAATGATGTTGCAACTACTGACGTGCAGGGGGCTGAGACATATGTTCTGGGTATGAAGCAATTACAAGAATATATAAGCCCGGAAATGTTTTCAAGCTAAATCCAGACTGGCATCTCCGTGTGGAAAAATTAACACACAAAAGCTTGAACATAAGGGATGAATACAGTAGAAAATTTATAAATCCTGAGAAATTAAACTCATGCTACTTGGAAGGAGGGGAAAGAGGGAAAGTTTTTAGCAGACAAGAGAGAAACAGTAAAGGCTCAGGGTTTGGAAGGTGTAGGGGGGATGAGTGAACCTTGCACAAGAGATGGCGAGGAGATAGGCTGATAGGCTGATTTAAGGATTTTTTTCTCTTTTTGCTCAAGAGACCTTTGCTAACTGGGAAACTTAGGCTTGGGTTTCATTCCCTCTCCAGCCTTTCAGAACAGTTTACTCCCTGAAAAGATAACTGTTTCACAGATGACCCTGGAACCCCCGTGAGCAGGGGGAGGCACGCTGTTGAGAAGGCTTGGAGAAGAAAAGGTTTTTGCATTCTTTCATGCCCAGCGTGTACACAAGCCATTAGCCAGTGTTTTTGCCTTTGGAAAATAAATTTTCCCTAAGTCTTTCCACTGCCTGGCGTTTTGGGGTTATCTTCCTTTACAGAAGGTTAAAAACTGATGGGACAGATCCCAGCAAAGAGGGGAAACTGATCAAAGTGCTGCTTCTCTTGTATCAAAACTATTCAGTTATAATCACAGAAGTGTCCACTTGTGTTATGTCCTGGGCTGTGAGTGAATTCTGCAGGGTCTCAGATGAGTTTGCCATCTTTGTTTCAATCTGTTTACCCTATTTCCATAATAAATTTTTTTTTCCATTTAAACAACTTAAAAGTTCAGTTTGTTTGTTGTTTGTTTTTCTTTAAATTGAGCTGTGGATTATTTTTCACTAGGGTGCACTTCTTCCAGTACAAAAATTTACAGAAGTGCCTCATTGACATGGGCTGCAGTCACTAAGGACAAGCACAACCATTTGGGTTTGTACAGCAGCAGGAACAAGCTACTGTTAGAGGGTATCGAAGCAGAAGACTCTAAATCTAATAGAAACAGCTTGTGTGGAATGTGTACTTACTGTGTATTTCAGTGTACACGCTTTGTAGAAAAATTTTTTTTTACTATGGAGTTTGTTTGGGGTTTTTTATGCAAGAATGGAAAAGCTGTATGCTTTGATTCATAGAAACTGGTGTTGAAAGTAATGCAGCATCCTGCAACACAGAATGTGAAAATGAAATTAGAAATTTATTCTTTCATTTAACATTACAGTAAAACTAGTGGTGTAACTCTGATGTCAGTAAAATGCACATGCTTTCCTTTCAGAGTCCTGACAGGATTTGTCTGAGTGTGAGAGATCTGTTTGGTTTTAGTATGTTTAGAGTTAATAAATACCCATACTTTTCCAGAAGAAAAGCATTGAAAGACTAAACAGTGTGTAAATCCTAAAAATGTAAGTGGGTACAGATGGACCTCACTTGATTTTAGAAAAGATCTATCAGATAATGAATCTGTTGCTGGAGAAGTTACTATGACGGAAACTGAAATGGGATTTCCTGTTTAACTCCTATTACCAAAGAAAAAAAAAAGGAAAATATAATAGTTATTCCCTTTTAAAATGTTTAAAATATCTACTCATGTAATAGCTTTATGTTATCAACAACAGAGTTTTAATTCTTATGGCTGACTTGTGATATTGGAAACTCTACATTACATTATGTTTTAATAGGAGTCACTGCAAATAGGGAATTGCAGGCTGGCCCTTAGTTGTGTCTGCATCTCAGTCTCTGTGCTGCAGACTTCTTTGGTTTTTAAAAAATATTAAAAAATTTTAATTTGTACTAAAAGAGGCTGGAGTTTAGGTGTCAAGATGCTGGATGTAAATTAAATTCAGATTTTTGGATAAAGCTCATGAATTATCATTATTATGATAGTGATTGAATGGTGTAAACCCTGTGTCTGAGGATAAGCCAGAATCAACAGAGTTACTTGGCTACTTGTAATTCATGGAACTCCAAAGTTTAAGTCAATTTGTCCATCAAGAGTCTAGAAAACATTTCTTAGTGGCCAGTTATAGCTGTTCATTTTAATGGAGGAAATATTGTTCCATCAGTTGGCTTACTAACAAAAGAGGGCATTATCTTTAGAAACAACTTATTTTGTGTATGTTTTTATCAGATAGCACTGTAAATCTGTCCTGCTTTAAAGATGGTGATCTGAGTCCCAATACTCTCCTTTTCCAGTTGGAACTGAGTTCCAGATATGTACCTATTTGAAGAAAAAAAAATCATTAGAATATTAATTATTGTTATCATGCTGAAAAATAAAGATGAGGGCTAACACAAATGTGTGGATATGACAGGGAAAGAATAAAATTTGGCTTAGAGCTGAAATTTGGTTTAGAGCTTTACTATTTATTACTCAATGCTTACCATACTGTACTTCACAGCACATATTTAATTACAGCATATGAGTTTCCTCTTTTAATCCAGATTTGCAATTTCATCATACTTTTCTGTGTGTTAGAAGCACAATGGGGAAAGAGCATCAAAACCAGCTCCTTTTTCCTGTTATAAGATTTGAGATGCTGCTGTTTGTGATAAAGTTTTCACTGTGTCCAAGATAAAGCCTGTAGAGTTTTGCACTAAAGGTTAGGATATCTGAAATCTAGGGTCAAAATATTTAGGGTACACAGATGGCAAAGCTTCTTCAAGCAATTCTAAAAATAGCAGTGGCTTCACATTTTAACCAGCACATTCTAATTATCCATTAATTAGAATCAAACTGGGGGAAGGGAACCTCCTGTTCATTATGCATGAACATTAAAGATTACACAGTGGTTTTTACCTAATTGCAGCTGTTTACTTCTGTCCTTAGTCAACATCTCTCCTCTGCACTTCTGTGCTGTTTGCTGGCTGGCTGGAATCTCCCATATCAGCGGGGATTCCACTGCATGACTTTTTATGGCTGGTCTGCAAGATGCTTTGAGATCTTTCAGGGTGAAAGGTTTTACTGAAATGCAAAGCATTATTTACTATCTTGCATAAATTGCTACATTAGTTGTCTTAGGTATTTGTGGTTTACAGCTGTAATAAAATAGGTTGCTACTTGGACTGGATGACTCAGTGATATATAATTGGACACAAAGCATTCACTTCCAGGTCAGCCACTTGCCACTGGCCCACAGATATTTGGTGAGTACATAGTAGGTAGGCAATTCTATTTCCTAGTAGCTGAGTGTCCCCAGCACAAAAAAAAGTTATCCCAAGTGCCTTTATGCTTAGAACTGTCACCGGGGAAGTATTTCTTATCTTGAGATTATACTTGAAGATTTGGGTACTTTAAGATACTTTAAGATTCATTGCCAAAACATTTGAGGGAAGTCTACTGGCCATCACACCCATTGCGTGTTTCTGTCTCTAGAGATGCTGGACTCAAATATTGGCAGTTCTTCTTCCTTAAATATCTTCAGTAAGGTGTTTCTAATGCAGCAGCACGTTTGAACATGTGTGTGAGAGCGGGAGGTCTTTGTTTCAGGATTCATTTAGACTTCATCCAGTCCAGTGTCTTAGAGTGCTTGTGTTCAAGAAATATGGGCCAGTTCTCAGAAAGGATATTTACAGATATTTTGTTTCATCACAACTTGGAGAGCTCGTAAGAATAGCAGTTATACCTCTGATACAGTTTGATCTGAGTCTCCTTAAACAAAGAATGTCCTTTTCCAAAGCACCGAAATGACTTGGGAACATGTGCCCCATTATTTTATGAGCAACTCAAAGAATCCACTCTTAACCCTGCCTTTCGTTACGTCTGGTGAAATTGTGGACCATTACATTCTTATGTCCTTACTAGTAATAGCTAACCTGCTCAGCCACTCTCCTTGTGCAGGCACTTGTGCACAGTCCCTCTGTCCACTACAAAAACATGGGACACCCAAGTTGAACTGAATGCTGAATACCACCACATGGGTTTGCAGTGGTCTGTAACTGAAAAGGTTCACTGGAAGCAATTTGCAAAGAAATCCTTAGGAAACCACCTGGATGGTTATTTTAAATTAAAAAAGGAAGAGATGCCACTTTAAAAAAATAATTTTTAATGCTAGGTTTAAGGTTCCATACATGTGATAGTCATTAAAGCTTATTTAACCCTGAAATTATCTGGCCTCTTTAATTCCACAGGGACTGTAAGGCTCTCGGGTTAGAAATGAAAAATAATGTCAGAATGAAAATGAGACTTTCCTGAGTGCAGGACCATTATTATAGAATATTTTCTTAATCAAGCCTCTTTAAGAGCCAAGTAGCGGAGAAAAAAATAATCAGGCTGTCCTGCTTTCATCCACAAGGTCTTTGCTGATGCTTTGGGCGACTGATTGAAATAGGCAAAAGTCAGTCCCAAATGCTGTATGTGATACACTCATCTGAAATGTATGTAGGACTGGTGATTTGTCCATCCACAGTCTCAACTGTAGTACACCCAGTTCCTTGTTACAATACACATTTGAGATAATTCCAGTGCACTCTGATGTTTGGGCTCTTGAAATTCAGAGCTTTCTGGTTGTTTAAACTGGAAACTTTCAGCAGAAGCAGTGATTTTTGTCAAGTTTCTGTTACACCAAACATCTGTGGTGTGCCCCACCACCCTTTCCCCAAGGATGAAACATTCTGCAGGGAGGGTGTTGCAAGAATTCCTGAACTAGACAGCTAAGCTGGAGTCATAACTGTGCTGGCCAGGGCCCTAGTTTGGAGAAGGCTCCCATTAGAATTAAAACATCCCATAACTCTCATCACAACAGCCTTATTCTTGAGTGTGGCTGAACATGGAAATTTAAGGCTGGGGGTGGAGTGGGGGGAGAATGAAAAGACAGACAAGTAAACAGATAAAGAGGGAGCTCTTGCATGCAAGTGGAATTTCCTCTGAGCACAGGACATTCTTTATCATTAAGGTCTGTCACAGGAAGGAAAATGGGAAAACAGTGTTTCCTGTTAGGGGGAAGAAAAAATCAATAGGCCTTGGAAATACCTGCCTGGAAAGAACTTTTTGTTTTCCCACCAGCAAGCAAAAATAAGTTTTAACTCCTTTGGAGCATGAGCTCTGTTTTAAAGTAGTTTCCTTCTTGAAATAGGACTTCAGTGTAAACAAGTCATTTAGAAATGATCGGCAGGTCAGACTGCTTTGATCTTTCTTGTTCCTTTCAGAAAATGCTCTTACTTACACCTGGCAATATCTTCTGTAAGACAAACACTGTTTTGAAAACAGTTTAGTTCTTCTGAGTTTGTGTCTGTGAAGGTAATAATAATTAAAAGGGTTGTTTACCATACACAAGCAGTTTCTCCTCCGCTATTTTGATTCAGATGCTCACACATGGGCAACGGATCTGCTGTTACTTCTGGTGAACAATATTTTCTTTTGGAAAGACCACAGTTGCCAGGCAAGTGCTGGAAGCCTCAGGAGGACAATAAACTAAAAACTCCTGTATCATCTCCTTCTTTGCATTTTGCTCAGAATACCTATGGTGGTGGAAGTGTGGGTTTTTCAGAAGAGGGAGAAGAGGCCCAGAGTCTGCAGGAATGCATGTATATGCATAGGCAGCCCCATGGTAACTTGGGTTCCTCAGGTTAATCCTTTTTCTCTTTGGTGGTGGCTTCCTTCCTTCCAAAGTTGGACCTGAGGATTTAAAGCAGTGCCATAGTTGTAACCATATTCCCCTGTTTGGAGCCAGGGATCTGTCCTTTGCCCATGACAATGTTTATAGCAATGTCAGTGGCATAACTGGATGAGCAGAAGCTATGTAATCCAGCAGTGTAAATGTAAGAAGACAAAATAAAAAGAAGGAAGGAGAGAAGATGACCTCTTAGACATGCACAGAAAAGGGGTTGGAAGTCGCATTTTTTTAAATGGAGAGGGAGCTGAGCTTAAAATGAAACTATCAGCAAGGCTGGAATTAAAAGAGGGCTTTAGGAATGATCTAACTTTTATTTTATTACATGACAGAAGACAAAAAATCAATAGCTGGTAATTCAGACATAAATGAGTTATACAGGCCATTGACACAATGGACCAAACTTTATAACAACCACATCTGATGCTGTCAAGCCACAGGCTTCAGTGGCGCCAGTAATAATTATGGCTGATCACCTCTAATTCAGAGCTGCCTTGGTTGATAAAGGTGTCACTCTGAGTGGCTGCAGCATCAATATCAATTGAGGATGTCATCCAGCAGGTCAGGCTGCCACAGAGAACTGTGGGTTTTTTTAATTCAAAAGCATAAACCCTTGGTTTTCTCCCCCTCTCATTCTGTTCGTAAAAATAAATAGAACTTAAACAAAAAATCACTCGAATTCATGACTGAAACTCCTTGAATTCAAGACTAAACCATGACAGAAGCTAATGGTGTTGATCACAGAAGTGCATTCTAAAGATAATTTATAACTGTAACTGTATTGGCACCTTACAATACTCTGTTGCACTGATGCTCTGATCAATTAATGAACCCGTGCCAAAGAACCCTGGTGTGGTAAAATGCTGCTAGGCAATAGAAATTGCTTTTCCATTAACTCACATGATTGTAAAAAAGCCCACACTGACTTTGCTGTTTTCCTGCTGTTTTCCTACTCTCTTCTGAATTTGGGGGGCATAGGTGCATCCACTGAGTTTTGGAAAACTGAGTTTCACTCTGAAATATGGGGTGAAGTGGCTTTGTGAAATGGTTCTTGATCTATAAAGAAAAGAGTCCTTTTGAAATACCTCTCTGGCGGCTTAGGTGCCACAAATACTTGCACCTGCAGTTTGATGTTGAAACTATTAGTCTTTGGATTGCTCAGGGATGCTATGTGTGCTCAGACATTTTAATTTATTTTTATTATTATTGTTACTACTACTACTTAGGCTTTGCAGTCTTTCGTAGACCAACTACTTGGTACTGTGTTGACTACAATTAACTGTGAGTGATGAACAGTGAAAAAGCTCTCTGGGGGAGGACACGAGAGGCATTTCAGCCACGGTCACTAGCATTTAACATCCATAGGACTTAGAACCAGAATACGATGCAGCAGAGCGCTTCACCCCACAATAGCTTATGCTTGTGCACATGAAAGCTTATACCGTTTAGAAACATTCTCTGTCCTGAAAAAAATCACTAATATCCGACTTGGGAGATAAACACCAGAACGGCAACAGGAGCAGCCCAGAAGTGAGTTAGTTACAAGCTTGCAGTGCTGTTCGGCTTGGGGCTTTTCTCGTATTTTTTAAATCACGGAGGAAGAAGGTGCCTTGCACCTTTGTGTTTGCATACAGAAGAACACGGTGCAAAAACCAGCCCTGTCGTTTTCCTTCAAAAACGTGGGGCTCAATTCCAGCTGTGCACTGCTGAGGCAGAGAAATCCCAGCCTAAGGCATAACCTGCACAGCAGCGCTCTCCTTTCTCCCCAGACCCACGCACAAGCGCTGCGTGCGCTTCGCGGCTTCTCCGCTGCCCTCCTCATCTCCAGCTCGATCTCCTCCTTTCCCAGTGGCCGGACCTTCCCGAAACACGGGCCACGCGGGCGTTCGGGAGCGATGCAGTATCTTCTGGTGATCCCCAGTCAATCCTGTCGTCCCCGTTCCCGGTCTCTGGGTTTTCCTGCGCTCCGGCAGGCAGCTGCGCAGGCCCTTCAGAGGCAGCACTGTTTCCTTCTCTGTTTACTCGTTTCCAATGGCAATTGCACCACCGACTCTGAGTACGTCTGGAACTTGGCCTGAGGCTGTTTTGGTTACATTGAAGTTTTTGCTTCAGCGCTGCCAGATTTAAATGGTGACTTCACCAGCACTGAGCTAAAAAGGAGAAAAGGGGAGGAGGGAGGTAGTGCAGCGAGCGGGAGCGAGGGAGAGGGCCAGGGCATTACATCATCGCTTGGACGGGAATCAAATGGGAAGGATATGACTCACTCGGGCTAGTTAAGCTTTGGCTCAAGTTCTACATACACTCATTCCAGGGCTCTCATGTTCTGCACCTCAGCAGGGAATTCAGGCTCAGTGATGTCCATGAGGTTTGTTTTTAATTTTCTTTTCCTTTTCTGATTTCTATATAGTTTCCTCCCCTCCTTGCCTTCCTCCTCTTCTCCTCCTCCCCTCCCAAGTCCCCCTTTCCCACTCTTTTCCACTTCTACAGAGTTTGTTTTCTAGTGCGTATAACCTCAGCTCTTAGGAGCAGAAGCTGTTTTTTCGACCAAACCAAACCCAAACAAGGAGTACAGAAAACTTGAGAGAAGTTTGGTAGTTTGTTGTGGTTTGGTCTTCCCCCCCCCCATCACTGTGTTGCTGCTAATCGGAGGAGACAGGGAGAGAGTTAAAATACAGGAACCAATCGCTTGGACGGTGATGTAATGCTGGAACTGCAGGGTTGTTAAGTAATGTGAGAGGAAGGGGGTCAGGGTTGCAAAGCATTTACCTGCTGTCAAGGGGCTTTAAGTTTATTATCAATTGCAGTGACTGTAACTGGCTTCAGACTGCACTCTCTAATTATTCACAGACTCCCCTTTTTTATCTTTTATTATTAAAAGTAAAACTATATTACAGTATTTTAAAAAATGTGATATTATCACAGCTGCAAATTATTTTCCACCAGGGTTTTTTGATATTTTTTTAAATGGCTTGAAACTGGATGTCTCTTTCACAAAAAAGCCCGGAGAGAGCAAAAAGAAAAGAGAAAGGCAAAAAGGGGTGGTTCTTCGAGCATGGCTGGTGAGTTTGAAACAGTATGAAGAAAGCAGTTCAGCCTCTGTCTAGCTGAGCGAGTAAAAACTCCTACTGTTGGAAATCCGCTGCAGAAAATAAAGCATTTAAGGGAGACAGTTTGCAGAGCTCATCCTAACGAGTCTCAGCTTTTCATCCCTAACACTTGTCAGCAGTATTCTGATCTTTAGCTCACTCCATGCTCGTGGCTGGTTTGGTGGGTGGCTGTCTTGCCATTGCTGGGACCGCAGAGGTCCCGACTCTGCATGGCAGAACCCCTCCTGTCACAGTTTTGCTCTCTAGAACTCTCTGAGAGTTGGGGCACCTGCCTCCATAGGTTTCCTTTGCAGGACAGAGACTGTGCTTGTCGTATTGTCTGTCTCCCTCCCTAAAGACCTTTTGATCTTTCTTGCACATAACTAATAGTCTCTAGGTCTGGCAGGAGGGAGAAAAGGTACCTCTTTCCTGAGGTCACTCTTAAGTACGTTACCCTTAGAGTGGGCCACAGAGTTTAACACTGACTAAGCCCCTGCTTGGGCATTGCTTGTGTTTAGATGTGGGATGAGTGCAAGATATCAGGTGTGTATTGATGTCCTGAGGATACCCGTTCTGCTTGGAGGAGCTCTGCAGCAGGTTTCTGTGTCAAGAGCTGTCTACTCTTAGGATACATCTGTTGGAAGTGCCCCTTTCAAAGAGAATTTCTGTCTCAGAGGGAAGCACTGCATTGGCATCCACTGGATCAGCAGTGGACCACAGATATACTTGGCTAACTAAAGGTAGCCTTAAACACATTCCTAAGGGTTTGGTGGTATTATTTTACAACCTGTATTGGGGACTGACTGAGCAAAATAACAAACAGTGTTGTTCTGTTGTGGTGGCAAACCTCTCCATCTGAACAAGACAAGAGCCAGCTCCTGCCTTCCCTTCCCTCCACTACAAAGACATCTTATGTCGAGCTCTTACGTCCCTGCACTTTATTCACAGGTTTTCCCCAAGTGTCCTAATTTCAACTGCTAAAGCACTAACAATGCCTCACATGCCAATCTTTTATCATTGAGAGGCTAACGTAAGACCGCACCCGACTCTGACCCATGTTGCAGTGCAGATACACCATATGGATTGGATTGCGCAGTGCTCTGTTGAGGATGTGTGGGATGTGGAGGGAGCTGTGCTGCTGCAGGAGTTCCTGTAGGATTTCTGACTCATACTTTCTCCTAGAAATGTTGGGAAGTGCAGCTCCATGGACCATCAGAATACAGCATAGTAGATTCTTCCCTGCTTCCCTGCCTGCTTCGGATGCTGTTGTAGACTTTTCTTCACTTTTTCCCTTCCTGCCTTTTCTGACTGGAGGCTGTGCAGGAAAAGTCTGTCAGTGTTGTCCTAGGGAGGTGTCTAGCCATGCTGGCAAGATGCGGGGCAGAGAACTGTCACTCTCCATCTTTGCCTATGCAGAAATGCATCCTTGTTATTTCTTTTATAAAAACACATGTGAAATATGCTGTGCAGTGTGGCCCGAAAGTCTTTGGGTATTGGATTGCATTCTATGGGGGATCAGAGTCTCAGTTGTCTGGTACTAGCTTTTAACCCTTCACCTTTCTGGAAGGGCAGCCAAGGAGAATGTTGTGGTGCTCTAGTCACTGTGGACTGACTGATGACCCTGCCTTGTCCCCACAACTTTCACAAATTACCACCCTGCTGATTCACGCTCAGTGAAGTTAGGTAGAGGGTGTGAAGATGTAAATCCTTCTTGTCTTCTGGAAGTGCAACTTCAGTGATTGGCACTTCACTGATTTCAACACGGCAAAACCAGGAAAAACAATTTTAAAGGCTTCTTTCAAAAAGTTACAGTTGTGAATTCCATATGCATATACATACACAGGTATGTGTATATGTATATTGGTTGTTGAAGCAACAGAACATATAATTTATGAAGTATAACTGTCCAGATGAGAGCCAGGCAGCTCTGGTTGTCCTTGACAGCTGCTTTTGAAGTGCACATTAATCTTGGAATCTTGGACAACAGAAAAAAAGAAAGTCGCTGCCCTTTTGGGATTCATCTGCTTCATTGGAGCCAATGTGCAGGTTTGCCAGTGGACTTGCAGCTTCATGGTAGAGGTCAACATCTCTGACAGTCAAGTTCCACATGTTTGAAACTGGGTCTTCGGGCAAAGGGATTTTCTTATTGAAGAATGGTATCTCTAGGGACCTAATTTTTAAACAGCAGCCAAGAGAAATGTTAACAACGTTCTGAAAATGAGCATCAGAAGATGTATTCAGAAGCACATGTAACCTATCAAACAAGACAGAGGCCGAACACACTAGAGCTGGGGAGTGATGTTTGCACTGGAGAGCTGACTGTGCATGGTTGGCCTGTGAAGAAAGGCAGTCTGCTCTGAGCAGAGCCTGGCTAGACGAATCCCAGTACGTTTTCGCCACCAAGATCCCAAGTAACATTTCTGCCTGCATCGCTGAATGTGTGCATTGGCATAATATCCCCTCTATAAGCTGTGTGATTTTAAGCCATAATTTGGTGCTCCTTAGCTGGTCTCTGCATACACAAAAGAATTGGCTCTGTAGTTGCGGTACAAAAGCACGAGGTGAGAATCGGACAGCTTGTTTTTATTTCACTGAATGTGATCTTTCTGCCCCTGTATTCCTCAGTTTTCCTAGCTCTACAGTGAGACTATTTCTCTTAAACATTTTTGGAAGATTTGGTTGATGTTTGTGAAGCCCAATGCATTTTTCAGAGCTGGAGTCGTGAGTGCTGGGGTCAGAGCAGGTGAGGTGTTGGACAGAGGGTGCCGGGCTGGCCTCATGTTGTGTTTTGTGCATGGTGGGCAGGAAGACCAAGTTGTTTCCTGCTCTCGAGTGAGGGTGCTAGGGTAGAAGCAGGCCTCCTGCCCCCTTCCCTGTCTCTTTCTACTTTCACCTTCCCACCCTTCTTTTGTTTGTCCTGCACATGCCTGGGCCATGTTCAGCCCAAACTGTTGAGATCAGCTTTGCTGAAAATTACACCTCAGATCAAAATATGAGTTAGGTTACTCCAGTGCGAAGTGAATGTTGGGTCTTTCTCTGCAGCTACAGATAAACCAGATAGGAGGATAATTACATCTCATTCCTATCTGACTCTCTTATTTGCCATAATCTCTTTTAATCCCTTTGATACTCATCATAATAATGTTAATCTTAATGAACTCATTTGGTATTAATGCGGATATGATTTGTAAGTTCAGAGCAGGCTTGCCATCCTTGTTTAGTGTTCATTAATATCCACTTAACTGTGTTTATGCTCTCTTTCTCCTGCAAATGGACTTGTGCATCTTTGTGTTCCACCTAGATGATGTGGCAATTCCCATAGTGGAACCCTCTTTCCACACTCAGGTTTGTATTTCCTTTATATTCTTCTTCCTACTTAACAAGATCCCAGAGCAAAGAGCTGTTGGAAACACTGCATCCATCTGCTAATGGCTTTCTGTACCCCATGGCTTAGTCATTTCTTCCACTTTCAACATCAAAATTGAAGAAACCCTTATCCTCTTGTTTCTCGTTCATGTGGCATTCCTTCTTAGATTGCTTTGGAGATACTACCTTACTATAGCTCTCATTTCATTGTCTCAGAGGGTGAACAAGTAAGAGACACAACCCCTAATCTTGAGAGAGACGAATTATTTGTTGCTTACTACCATACTCTCCCCAAGCACTCTATTTATGGGTGGGATACCTTGCCCAAACATTTTCCAATTTTTGTGAGTGAGGTCTACATTTGGATGTTGAGCATGATCCAGAGCTTGTTGCAGTGAATGGGAATGCTGCCTTGATGGGCTCTGGATAAAATCAGTGGAACTATCCTCTTTCCTATCCTTTGAGCACCCACGTATTTTTCGACATCTCTAGCTCTGTAATATGTCCTCTTGAAAAGCTACTTGTTCAGCCACAGTGATCCCGAGACTGAGGAACCTTGGATCTCTATTAATGTGTGATTTCCTCTCTACGTGGGTGCTTGTGTTTGTTTTTAAATGTGGCATAGAATTTCTGTGTTGTCATGCTTGCCATCCTCCCTCTCCACTTTCTACAAACACATTTTTAAAGGCTTGATTGTCAAACAGCATGAATTATTTTTCAGTCCCAGCGACACACATTTTGCTTTTTAGGTCTTTTGAATCCCAACAGAGCCAGGAAAGTATCTTTACTTAAAAGAACAGCGTTTATTCCATTCTCCTTTCCATTCTTAATTTTGTGTCCTGATGTTTCCTTGCAGCATCAGCTTCCAGTGTTAAAGTAAATATCTGTATTGACAACATGAAAATTTATGCACATTATAATAAAACTAGGTATTATCTTGATAAAAACTACTAGTTTAGAGTGAGAATTGTAGTCTCTTAGATCAAGACAAGCTGTGTTTTTGTGCTTGTCTTTATTTTAACGTAATATTTTTCATTCAAGAGCATTTCAGGATATTTTGCAAATTGCAACCACTAGTCAAACATACTAAAACTCTTTATTAGAATGAATACAACGTGTTCATGTAAATAACAAGATGGAGAGTTTTACTGCAGATATCTACAACTCTTGTGCTGCTCCATGACTGTAAAAACTATGGACAGTGTGCTTCAGATGGGTGCTGTTTGCTGCAGATAATAAATCTGTGCCCATTAGCAGCAACAAAATAATAATTATAATAATAAAAGTTCAGTAGGCTTTCTTTAAATGTCAACTAGTTATTACAAGCCCTGTCAAAAATAATATTGATAGAATGTTTTGCCACATGGAAAAGCCCATCAGCACCAGTAATCTTATGGCAGATTTAACATGAACTAGTTTTTCCCAAACAGAGTCTTACAAACCAGAACAGAAAAAATGTATCAGACCACATTCTCCCCTGACCTCAGCTTAAGGACACACAGTATCATGTCAGAGAAGTTCCAGTACTGTGTTTTTTGTTATCATTTGGTTTCCAGGTCAAAATGAACTTTTCTTTCACTGCAGCTAAGGATGTGAGCTGTATTTTTCTCTTTTACTAGCACAGGACTACACAGGAATTCTCATTGCTGTGAATACTTTTTAGTTTTCTGATATACTTTGGATAAATGAATTTCTTTTGCAAATTCATGTAGAAATAAGATTGGCTGAAAGATAAAAATAAACACTAAAGTAAGATTTTCTGAACTTGATTCCTTGCCTTTGGAATCCAGTGTTGACAAGTATCTTCTGTGGCCATTTGTAAGACAGAGGGATGTGTTGCACAAAGCGCAGATTAATAGAGATTTCTCTGTATGTGTGGATCTGTATGTGTATATGGAGGGTGGGCAGGGGGATCTGTCCCCATATTTGAGACTGCAGGGCAAAATTAACTTCTGGTTTTTGTAAGCAATCATATCAGAGAGAATTTATCACATAGATAAGATTCCAAGTTGCATGACTTAAGCTGATGATATTGGTATATAAATTTGAATGATGGTTTCTTTCTTTTTGAAATTAAAACTCTATTAGCATCCCTCAGCTCTACCTCACATTTCAAATTTTTCTTTCAGAATGACAAATCAAATTTGAGCAAAAATTTTAGCAACAGTTGAAAGAGGACATTGTGGTGCATCACTAAGTGGTTGTTTTGGCTTTCTACTTGCTAATCTTGTGCACGATGGAACTTTTCCCATTCAGAGCAAAACTTGATGCAGCTACTGCAATTCAGTAGATATTCTAATATGCTTGAATGAACAAGCAATATGTAGCAGATTCCCATTTAGTAATGAATGTAGACTTTTTTTTCTTTTCATTTAATTTAAACTATTTTGGCAAGACTTTGTAGTGTCCTATAAAGAAATGCAGTACACACTTAAGGAAAAATGCAAAATCTTACCAGCAACATTTATAAAAATATGCAAAAATAAATTAATGCTATAGGAAAAAAATGAGTATGGAGTTAGTTGGAAAAGCATGGATTTATAAAGGTCTACTTAGAAAAGTGAAATGTGGCTGATTGAAACATTTCCAACAAAGTTCAATAATTGGTAAAATTTGGGCTTTTGATAACATTTTTTTCAAGGGAAATTGGGAAATGTTTTAAGAGAAAAAGCTTTCCTTTCCAAATTGGTAATTGTTTTTTCTGAAAAATATTTTTTTTTTGTTATTTAAAAAAGGTCTTGAAAAAGAGTAAGTTTCTCATTTACTGTACACTGAAAGATGATTAAGCTTTGTACATTTTATTTTCTGTTTGATGTCCAGTGTCCCTTTTAAATTGTTCCATTACTTCTGATTTGTTTCTTTGGGAAAATGCCCAGCAAATATGAAAAGTAGCAAATGACAAAACAGGCAATAACACTCTGGCAACTAAATATGTTACATTCCAGGGTTTTAAACTTTGGTCTCACCTGGTCTCACCCAGGACAAGTTCTTGACTGATAGCACAACCAGCTGCAACTGTATCTTTATCTCAGGGAGACTTGTTTTAAAAATGCAATGCTCCAATAAGTGGACTTACTGGAGTGTAGATCTGATTGAGTTGAATGTAGGAAGGATATGAGTCTGTTGCTTCCCCATATAGCACTGAGTACAGGAGCACTAAATTTCGGTGATGCGTCTGCATTGGCGTGTATCTCTTGTGCAGAGAAATTATCAAATAGGACAAAGATTAGATATAATAATTAACTTACCAGCTCAGGATTAGATATTTGGGTTTGCCCAAACAATCCCCAGAGGACTTAGAAAGATCTCTGTTGTGAGAAGAATACAAAATTTCTGCACCCAACTGAAGTGTTGGGCAGTTTTGGATGAAATCTGTTTGGACTGTTGAATAACTCCAAACAAATGGGCACCCCAAAACTGTGCACTGTTCCTGGGTGAGCCTGCAATGACTTATGGCACTGCAGCGGAGGAAGGTGGGTGAGTTGCACGGAGGACAGATGCCGTTCTGGAGACATCTTCCCTACGCTGAAGGGAGAGAGTATCCACAGAAGCAGAGAGCATGGGAACTTGGTTTCTTTAGCCTGGGATGAGATGGCTAACAGAGGATCTAATTGCAGGCTTTAGCTACTTACAGGATAGTTACAGAGGAGATAGTGTCTGCCCTGCTTTGTAGCATGAAAACAGAAGACAACAGTGGCAAGTTTCAATGAGGGAAATTTCCACAAGACCTAAAGAAAGGCTCCTGCAGGAGGACCATGTCAAGGCACAGCAACCGGCTGGAGTCAGTCTCTGCTGCTGTAGATTTTCACCCTTTGTCTAAAAAAAGGCCCCCAGCAGCCTGCTCTGATACTGCATTTAGTCTTGATTGGAGCAGGAGGTTAGACAAGGTGTCCTTCTCAAGTGACCTATGACTGAAACTACTCTCTAGACCTGCACTGGGCAGCATTGGATGTCTGTACAGGAGGTGGAAGCAGGAAGAATTTTGATGAGGAAAAAGCAATAAGAAAAGCAAATTGTGAGATAAGAACATAATGTCATCTAAAGCATATCCTGTGCCTGCTCATGTCCACCTTGTTTTGAGACATAGAGGATATGCACCTCGTAACAGCTGTAACTTTGGAGTTTGAATTGCTGCTGCTGAGGAGAACATGAATTACATTTCAAGGTGCTTAATTTCCTAGCTTTCCCAGCATACTGTAAGTGACAGTCACCTAAGTTTTAGTAGATGCCTGATAAGCATGCAAAAATAAAACAGAAATAATGAGTAGCATCCATTTTTTGGCTGTGATGTGAGCCAAAATGCAGCCAAGTATCTTTTCAGTTTACTAACAGCTAAACAGGTCTTATTCCCTCCTCAACTGAGCGTCTGTAGTTTTTTGTTTATAGTCAAGAATAACAAGAGAATTCTAAAATGCTGTGAGAAAATCCATCTCTGAGGTATTTCCAAACCAGTCGCCTATTTAAAGTGCTCTTCTATTTTTACAAAAATAAGGTAATTACTTTGTGGTAATTTTCAGCATGTTGGACAAAACTAGGAGACAAGCTTTGTCCATAACCATGAGAGATCCATTTGCTAATATCCCTGTATGCTCGAAGGTATGTTTTACAGGAACTTAGCTAGCAAAAACTGTTCCCACTATAAAAGTAATGGTGCATTAATGCCTTTTTGCAGTGAACTCCCTGTATACCTTATCCTGCGTTCATATTTGTCCATTAAGTAATGACTGGCCAATATGCTGTCACTACTATCACATGTAAAATCATCCATGCTGAGTTATTTTATTATTGTAAAGTTAATAATTTATTATGGAATATAATATAAAGACTCAGGAACAGTCCCTGTGTATGAGTTTTCCCTCACAAAAGCCTGTGGAGTGATGCTGACTCAATCTTATATTCATCTTGAGCTAAACAGCTTAGAGAAGGATGCTGTTCATATTTATGAGATTTCCAAAAGTGCAGTCCTGGAGTGTACAGCCTTGCTCTGACTACACCACTGGTACATTCTTTACTGTCTTGCATTCACCTTGCTTGCATACTCTTTTCTCATAATCAAGACAAACTTTGTCCTTTTAAAGTGCTGCGCCTGAAGTTTCAGTAAATGTCAAAGATGATTTTGCACTGCTGTTGGACACAGAGCAAATGACGGAATCTGGATGTGTGGTAAAAACTTCCTGGCTGGAAGAATTAATCCCCTTGGAAAACAAAACAAAAAGTCCCATACTTTCCTGTAGAATATTGTATTTTCCCTTGAAAACAGCATTCCTACCCGGTTAATTTATTACTGAATCTAATCAGTCTTTAAGATAACTTTGAAATACCAGTGTTAGTTCTGTTTTTCATTAATACATTGATACTGATATTCAGGTTTCTAATTAGCTATTAAAATCAGGAAAAATCTAGGAAAGAAGACATACAGGAATGAGTTGGGATATCGGGTTGTTTTTAATAGAATAGGAAATGAAGAAAAAGCGACAGATTTAAAGTTTCTTTTGTGTCGTTGGTGTCCTTGAGACAGGTGAGCTGCAACAGTTACTAGTTTTGTGTGAATAACAAACTTGTTGACTTAGTCAACAAAAATTAAAAATAGTAATTTAGGTTAAGTTAATATAATTTAATTTCTTAACTATTCTGTGAAAATGAAAAGTAAAGACATTCACAGGTTTTCAGAGAATTTACTTTTTTAAATGAACTAGGTAGCTTTCCAGATTAATATGGCATTTCAAACTGGAAGATTTAGACATGCTAAAAACTTCTGCTTTTCCAAATATTACATTCTTCTCCATTTCTAAGATTTATTAAATATAACTTATTAGTGTATTTAATAATTTTGGTCAACCTGAAAGTGCTGCTCTGGTTTTTGATCTTGACTGCAATTTTCTGCATAAATCATGTCAGTTACAGTGCAAGTGAATACACTACCATAGAGTATATTTAATTTGCACTTTATAGATAATTGAAGTCTCTATCCTCATATAACTTTGGTGTTTGAGTTGACGTCAGGAACCTTTAGGAAAAACTTTTTGTCATTTCTAATACATGTCATTTCTAAGCATGGCACCATTCTTGCTAAGAAAAGTAAGTATGTTGGTGCAGAAAAGGCTTTTGCAACTTAATTTTTTCCAGTGTTTTTCCTTGCCCAGTGTGGATTTCAGCGCCAGCAATGCATTGTGCTATACTTTCATCATCTCTGCCCTCAGTAGAACTAGTTACTGTGGCTGAAGAAATCTTGCAAGGTTTGTAAAACTGAAGAATATTAAAGGAGGGCATGTAAATTCATGTAGCTAGATGCTTTCAGGATTGGAGTCTAGATGTCCATAGAAGATGATTGAGAAAATGTGTTTTTTCACCCATGACAGGTTAAAAGTAACTCTCCAGTTTTAACACCATTTCCAATCTTTCAAGACCTCTGGAAAAGAGTTGCTTTTTGTGGAAACCTTGGGCGTAGTGACCTAGAAAGTTAGTAGTGACCTTCTTTTTTGGTGCCTGTATTCCCTAGAGTTTCTGTGGCTTATCATCTTGTCTGTCTGGGGTTTTGATGATTTGAAATACCAAGGGGAGCTGGAAGTGTGGTCAGTAAGGCCAGTCCTGAGAACTGGTGGTCAGTAGGGCAGGTGTGACAGGATACCCAAAATGGTCATTGCATTTGAAAATCATGTTTTTGCTCAAAAAGAATATTTCTCAATTATTTTTTCTTCTTCAGGTAAGAGTCAGAAGTTAATGAGAAAACCCGTAAAGCTCCATTTTAATGTTGCATTCTTTAAGTCATAAAATTAAAGTCCTTTGGGTGAGACAAAATGTACTAAATATTGGACACATTATTCAGGATGACTTTTTTTTTAATGGCCTTTTTCCTCAGAAAAGAACACAAATGAAACATATGTAATCCTAAATCTAGGAGGAAATCTATCAAAACTTGGCAAGTTTGCAGAGGTTTTTGTTTCTGGTGAATAGCAAGGGTTTGGCTGTAATATACTTTCAGTTGGTATACTTTTTATCCTGGAATATGGAGTTCTCATTTGGTTATTTCTCTTTGCACTGATCCTTGATATGTTACTTAAAAAAAAAAAGTCTGAGCAGTTAAACCATATGTTTATATCATAGCTCCTAATGTCAAAATTTTAATTGATTTTCCCGTATTCAGGGTTTGGAGAGGGCTGTATCGTGTTCCACTACGTCATAAAAACAAAAATATTTAAAATATGTTTCAAATAAAATGAAGGGGGAGAAGAAAAAATACTTAACTTAGAAAAGATGTGGGATTCATTAACAAAGGAAAATACTGGCCATGGACCAACGGCAAGCCAAATGTTTTGCCAGCAGTTTGCAGTTCACAGTCATCATTACATGTCACTCTGCCTGCTGCACCAGCCCCTCCAACCATAGGCCTTCCTTTTAAAGAGAAACCTGTCTGGTTTGAGTTGAATAAATTAATTTGGGTTTACTTAGTTTAAAAACAAAAATATAGAGGGCCCAATTTTATTTCATTATGCCCATGGGTAAAGCAGTCCAAGGTAATTACAACCACAGTGCTGGTTGCTCTATCTTAATTAAAGAGGGTTTTTTTGCACCGAGGTTTTTGCACAACATAATAAAATAGTTTGTGGTCTGGCTAGCCTCAGTGTCACAAGAGTGTACTCACTTGGAGAAATTGTCCAGCTTTTCCAAAAGCTGAGGCCCTTCCATTGGACAGGAAGCATGGAGCTGCTCAGCAGAGCATAGGTAGTTTACAGCTGGGGGCACCATCGTAAATCATGCAGCAAGGAACCTTTCATACGATCTCATACACTAAGTGGCATGCTTGTCAGCAGCAATGAATTTGTACTTCAGTAAGTCTTTAAGCAATAATGTGCTCTAAGATGTGCAACACTGGTTACACATCTGTGACTAAACCTCTCCTTTTTCCAAACATTCCTGGTAATGTTTTGGGTTGTTTGGGATTTTTGGGGGGTTTTAGTTTTTTGTTTGTTTTGTTTGGGGGTTTTTGTTTATTTGTGTTGTGTTTTGATTTGTTGGGGTTTTAAAATTTTTGGGGGGGGGTTCTCCTTTGCAAATAAATACAATTTATTGCTTAGCAAATAATGTTAAAGAAAAGGCATCAAAGACATTTAAATAATGTACTTGGGATGCTAATTAAAACCCCCTGAACTCAAATCCCAACAAGCACAGCTAAGATGGCCTGTTATTAGAAAAGTCAGAGGAATCATGTTTGCTAGTAGAATAAATCAAGTAGCATTTTAGAAACACTGTCTGAGGGATGATTAAGGGTAAGTGATTTTCATTGCTACATTAAGTTCTCCTTTCTGTTGTGGTGCTTGTTATATCACATCAAGCTTAGCTTTTTACTTAGGCTGCTTTAAAGAGCCCCAGCATCTCACTTACTTAAATCTTGACCTGTTATATCGATTGAGAAAGACAACAACCCAAGCTAGCTTGGCTTAATGCTCAGGAACCTGACATGTGTCCTTCCTTTGTGTGCTCTCTCTCACACAGTTAGTAAAACTAGCTGAATTCAGTTTTGCAAATACCAGTGGACCAGACCCCAGGGTGACTCAAGTCAGTAAGATTTTGCTGCTTCCAACAAGTTCCCTTCCCCACCTGGGGAAGTGGTTTCCTTCAAATTGCACAACTTTCTCTTTTCTTAGATTCGAATACTCTGATATTTAGGCCCACCAGTTGTCCCCAAGCCAGGTCATGGTTGTGCTACTTTGCACATTTGCAAGGGCACAGTTCACAAATATTTACGAACCTTCCAGGAAGGGTCTCAAGGTTGGAATAAGGAACATGAAAAGGGCCCTAGATGCTTTGTTCAGTGGCCAGCAGTGGAGTTTTTTTGGATTTCTGTTGGGTGCATGGATTCTGCTATGGAGGGACAAGTGACTTTAGCTTTAGCTGCTTGAACTGACGCAGTTTCACTTGAGCTTGAATTTATGGAGATGGAAGTGCCAACGGGATGTGCGCTGTACCCCAAGCCAGGACCCAGCCAAGGGGAGGGCAGCCCTCAGCTGCTTTTGGGCTGCTCTGAAGCACTGCTTGCAGTGGCTGCCTGCAGGACAAGGGGAGCTGGAACGTGTGGTGTTTGACAAAGCTGAAGTATCTTCCAGCCTCCCTAGGCATGGCCCAGGTCCTTGGCAGCGCTGGCATAGGTAGTATGATCTGGGAGTGTGATTATAGACATCCGGGCTTCCTAGAGTCTTCAGTGTCTTGATTAGGCATGTGTAAATGGGGAGAATTAGCCTAGGGGTGGACCAGAGAGTCTTCCATCCCCCTCATTTAAGTTCAGAACATGAAAATACTGATTTACTTCCCACTCGATGTGGCAAGGCTGAAGCAACAACATCCAAATATGCTTCTAGGATGCAGCTGCCAAAGAAATGTTTCACAATGAACACATAGGGGCATCCCTGTGGCAGCCTCAGCTGAGGCGCTAATGATTTCATAGCCTCTTCTTTTATTATGCAAGCTATAATACCTGCTGAGTCTGTTCAGCACAGGAGTGCCTACAATGGTGGATTGATAGTGAGTTTGCATGTGGAATAGATCTGCACTATGTTTTACATACATTGCTTTGAAACTACAAGAAAACAGCCACTTTCTATTTCCATTTGCATTAGAGACTTCTCATGAATATCTGAAATAGACATTTATTGTGACCATAACCCTACTACAAATTAAAATCAGATCCCAAGTCCTCTGTGAAAAACAAGCTCATTATAATATATGGAGATGTCAAAATGATACTAAATGACACTAACTTTAAACCCCAAGCCCTACATTTATCCATAGCATAGGGTTAATTCAGTGGAAATAAGACCAGGAGCTAAGCAAGGTTTACAGGGGTGGGAGATGTCCCAGTAGATGTGTAGTCACAAGCTGAAGAATAAACAGCTGGTGTATGTGTCTGCCAAAGTGTCTTGCATGTATACTTCTGCATTTTATTCTCTCAAGTCACAGATTACCTTTGTTACATATCCTACATGGACCAGGTCAGATTTATATGAGGTGTAATGTTGTTGATTCAGATGGTTTGTTGCTATAGAGAAAGAGATAAAGGCAGATTTCTGTGTTGGTGTAAAGATACACATTATTCCTAAATGAACCATTATGCCTAAATACTCAGTTTCTCATCAAATTTTATGTATGAGCAATTTTAAGGACTTGTTATCTGGTAGGCTAATAAAAGGGCTAAATCCAAGCTTCACAAAATAGAGCGGCCGGGGGAAAATAAAACAAAAATATGCTGACCTGCAATCAGACTTTGTTACTATTCCTTACGTTCATCATATTTGCCTTTCCTCTTAAAAAAATGGAATAGAACAACAACAGAAAATGTGGAGTGGAGTGAGTAAGCCATGGCTTCCGACCCTTGGAAATCGGCCATACTTACTGCTGTGCAAATTCCTGCTGCTCTCTGAGCTGAGATCATACTGTTGGAGATGGCAAGTGTATAGAGCTCAGATCTCTATCTTTCTTCCATTGCTAAATATTAACAGTAAAAAATAAATGCAGGTGATGCAGCAGGCTTTGACTGGATCTATTTATGTGACTGTTGAGATGTTTTAACCAGATCAGTCAAATCTCTTTGGCTCCCTGTGACCAAATCAAATAGATCTGGTGTTATTGTAAACTGAGTGGAGCTACCACTTTGCTGTTTAGGTAAAGTTAGCATTTTTTAACATGTTCACCTGCAGTGCTTTGACCTATCTTGCAGCACATGTGTGACAAACACTTATTTTATAGGAGACATCTAGAAAAGGACAGTTCTTCTCCTTTCCATTCTTCATCTTCTGCCTCTTCCCCTTCCTAACTTGACAGTCCTTTTCTTCTGCCCTCCCAACAGCTCCAAGCAGTTAAAAAAACAGAAAAAAAAACCCACAAAACCAACGAATGTTTCTTGAATGCCAGCAGGAGAAACAAATTGCATTGTCAGAGGCCTACCACTGACAAGTCCAGCCTACCTGTTCCCACAGTTTAAATCTGGAAACTCTTAATGCAAACATCTCAGTTGAGTCTGATGGCTATAGTGGCACTTCAGTTAAAAGCACTACTTTGGATTTGGGTTTTGCAGCATCAGACAGTCAGTGGAAGTTGAAATGATGCTTGTGTTCCTGGGATAGCTGTTTTCAGACCTGCATGTATACAGGAGACCCGGGCCATGTGAGTTGGCATTACTTCAGCTGTGCAAATGCAGCAAGAGAGGCCCTTCTAGCCTGGTCAGCTTGGTCTTTTAAAACTATTTTATTCAAAAATTCTTTCCTCCTTGCTGAATTGTAATGTTGAAAACTGTGAGCTCCAAAATCTTAAAGTTATCCAGTACCCTCAGAGTTTCAAAATTCACCTGATTCAATTTTTGTCGCTGCTAATCATAAAGCTGCTCTTTTACTTCCCCTAACATGGCAGCTTTGTAGTTAAAGCACTGTCTCAGTGACAGTTCTCAAAGGAAAAAAGTCGAGGAAAAAAGAAACAATGCAAACCATAACTATTCATGGAGTATGTATGAACACTTACAGTTTGTGATAAAGGCATTAAATAAGTAATTAGCGGTGTATTAGTTCATAGTGCAGACTCTTGGAATTTGACAGGATGACCTGAGCTTTCTTAGATGACTGCCTACTGACCATTAAGCACTTTAAACTGGTGCAGAGGATGTTATTTTAATCTTCAACACAAAATTCTGGTTTGGGAGAATGTTTCCTCTTTAAAATACATCTTTCAAGACAAAGATAAGATAAAATAACCTCCCTCCCCCCAAACACCAACCAACCAAAAAAACCCAGCTATGAAAGAGTAAGCCAGAAACATCAGTACAAATTGGAAGGTAAAGATGAAAATTAAGCTTTTTTCGTCGGTATGATGTAGCATATCATTAACACACATAAGTGAGTATTCTGAGTATAATTTAAGAAAGTATCTTCATAGGGGTCATACATTTTTTTTGAGTCTCATTCTGTTCTAAATTATTGTCTTAGCAGCGCTCCTGTGAACTTTAATGGCAAGAGCATCATACCCGAAAGAACATCTCCCACCTCTCCTTGTCTTTCTCAGCTCGACCATACGTGCTACACAAGGCAAATAGGATGAACACAGAGAATAGTGGAAAGCATGTTTGCAGATGAGCATATTGGCTTCAGTGACAATATCAAGAAGAGCAGATAGGGTAGAATTTGGCCAATGCTTTCAGGAGAAATTCTGTGAATATTACGGTGATCCTTCTGCTTCACTTCATAAGCTAATCACCACCAGGGGTCAGGAGAATTTACTTGGTAGTTCACAGATGTCAAGGTATAAAATGGGGGTTTTTGTTTTCTTTTGAAGTGTAAGACATAGATCACTGTCAAAGCTTGTTTTACAACCAGATGTAATGCATGTTATACACTGTCTGTTTATGGAGTGTGTGTGCATGTGTGCATATGAGTGAGATTCCCAGTTGGTTTAAATCCATTGTCTTTGGCAAAGCTGTATGCTGTACACCATTGAGAATTGGTTCTATTGCTGTTGATGTATTCATGCTTTTCTTATTGTTTTCTCAAATTAGTGTGTTAACTGGGTTACAGCTCATGAGGTCTCTTTATTTTTCAGGTTTATATTTCCACAGCAATAATTTGATCATAAATAAGCATTTTGAAGTTCACCAGGTAGACTAATGTGGAAAACTTTTTAGGAGAAAAGTTTTGAATATACTTCTGATTTTCTCATTTCAAAGAACGGTTCAAAAGAGAACATCAAAATCCCGGTAAAAAAAACCTTAGTGATAATTGTCTTTTCATATTTTATCCCATTTCCAATTGCTTCTATTTAGAACATTTTATGATAGTAAGTATCATTTCTGCTTTAAGCTGGAGAGTCTAAAAAATGTGTGTTTTGGTATTTGACATTACTGACCACTTAGACTTGCAGCTTTTTATTATAAGCATTGGCTGGTTCATGTGCATATTTTTAGAACTAAGATTTGAGATTTACATGTTATCTGGAATTTGATCTGTAACTTGAAAGGCTACTGTAGCCACAATAAGAATGAAAAAAACCTGACCTGTTGAAAATTCAACTCTGAGCACCCAAAGTGGTAATGACTGCAGTAGGAGTTTTGTCGATATTTATAAATCGATGCAAACCAGAAACTGGATGTTTTAATTTACTACAGTTTCACTGTAACTGATACCCTCAAGTTTAGAGCTTTAAGCTTTGTGAAGTGCAATGTTATTGCAGGGCATGCATCCAATTTTTAAAACATTACATAGATTGGAGACAGATGAGCTTTTCAGAATTATTTTAGGCCTATTTTGATTGAATGCTTGAGATGCGTTTTCCAGTGGAAATTAATTGCATTGATGTGAAAACAAATGAACTCCAACCTCAAAATTAGCTGCAGGTTCATGCTCAAACCACTACTTAAAAGGGAGGGAGTGGGCACAGATAGTGACTGGAAATTATGATGACAATTTGCACTTTGTTGGAAGAATAAAATAACCTTTTTTCAATGCCTGCTCTTTTTTGCTGTCTCCCTTAACATGCATGTATGCATAGGGAGAGAAATTTTCCTATGTATCTGTGGTTGCACATGAGTGGAGAATGGCTTTTACTAGCTGTCACTGCTTCCCCTTGCATGTTGCTAGAAACCTTTGCTGGTCTTTGCTGGCAGCTAAGTGTCAGCAAAATCTTCGGCAGCTGCTACCTATAGTGCTTCTGTTGTTGTCACAGGACATTTCTGGAGCACACCATTCACAAGGATTGTTCTGGGAGAAGTTATAAGCAAATAGCAGCTAGCATGATTTCCACCATTCAGTGAAATTTACCTTAGCTATGTGAAAACTGCTGTAGGTGAGTTTGGGATTGTTGTTTCTTCGACTGATACTCTCTATCAGTGGATAGGGGAAGAGAAGGCAATGTGAATCCTTTAAATAATGAGACCAGATAATGCTGTCTGGGAGCTGATCTCTGTTAAAGTACAGCTGCAGCAGTTCTCTGTGAATTTGTTCTATCTGCCTTGAGATTCACCTCTTCCCTGTACTTCTCATAATTTGTACTAATACAGCTGTCAGTTGGGATTTTTAGCATGTTTAAGAGATGAAGCACGTGCAAAGGTTCCTCCCAGGAAATGGCATATATTCATTTTGATTTTAAGAAAGTTTGAAAGAAATCAGTGAAGTGGGTTGAGGGTGGGAAGAAGGTCACTGGAGATATATATCTATTTGGCAGCACTAAGGTATTTTTACACCTGGAGATGACTTGCTGAACAGATAATTGAGAGAAAACCCTCATGTATGTGCTCCCCTCCCTTCTTCCCCACTGCCACCCACTGAAACCAACAGCAGCTTTGAGACACTGAGCACACTTGGGGCTGTGACCTTCGTGGGCCATGCACAAGTGCTGACTTTCCTCTGGGCTGTAGAGAGAGGTCGGCATCACAGGAGCAATGTGCTGATGGCAGAAGTGCTCGGGAAGTAATGAGCATTAAAAACCACAGTTTCTCTATGGCATTCTTGTTAAAGGATAGGATTAAGAGCTGGATTTTGTCTGCCACTGATGTCATATGTCATCTGAGAGTTTTTCAAACTTCTAATTTTCAGTTTTACTTATTTGCTATTTTGTTTAAAAAATCATGTATAAGTTTCTTATATATTGCCTTTCTTAAAGATCTCTACAGTATGTTGCTTTTATAGTATTTTTATTGTTGAGGGTGCAATTTAAATCTTAGTAAATAAATAGTCTCACGTGTATATACCTACGTATTGTTCTCATTAGCAACTGTGCTCTACTAACCGTAGCAAACTCTGCTTTCCACAGTACATACAACACACTTATGTCCCATCATCATTAGGCAGACTGAATCTGCCAGTGGCAGATGCTGGAGTGGTTTTCTCTCATTTAGGATGTTTCTGTAATCAGTCTTTTTTCTAGCAAAATTGTGATCAAATCGGTGCTTAATGTCCAGCCATAGCATTATGGCTACATGTGGTGTGAGTTGTATTGCCACATGGTCTTGAGACTCAGCAACACTTGGAGCCACTGTCTTTGTCTTTGTACAAGCTCCAGACAGATGAAAATTAATGAGAAACTGATGGATACAGTTTTATTAATTTATTAATATGGAGCTGAAGAAATGCAAATATTCAAGTTAAATTTTTTTTATTAATATTATTTTATATTTAAATTGCTGGAGGCTTCTTTGGGGTGTACTGTGTCTTTCTGTTGGCTACCCATAGCAGCTGTGTTTCTGTGGGGACCCAAGTCAGGTGCTTGAAGTGAATTAGTTGTGATCAGAAACTAGCCTGCAATTTAAGGCCTTCGCTTAAGTAGCAATCTTAATTTAATTTATTAATTTGAGATCCTTTTCCCAACATCTTTGGACACAGTAACCTTCCTGCTCTGACTTTTACAGTGTTGGATGTGGGGGCCCGTGGAGGGGATGTTGAGGAAGAAAAAGTCAGGAGATACTAAGACACCACCCAAAGTATAAGTATAGCAGTCCTGTCTGCCTGCAGGCGTATGAATAGATCAGCAAGTACATCTTTCTTAGACACCCAGGCAGGCAAACATCTCTGAAACACGGGGCATGAAACTGCTGCCGTGGCATCCATCATCCCGTGAAGGACAGTGAAAACATGTGCTGTCATCTTTGACATTTTAATTGAAAAGAAAGCTTACACACATTTTGACCTTAAGCAGTGTGTTTATACAAGTGTATACAGAGAAATAATCTGTCAGTTCAGTGCAGGCTCATTGCTATAGGAGTTGGTTTAGTAACTGAACAATCCAACATTAGCTCACACACCTTGCCTTGTTCCATGCCTCAATAATTTTTAGTAGAAATACTTTGCCTAGAGGCATACAGTTATTAAAAAGGAGGCTCAGCTTGCTTAAAGTCTGGAATTATTAGCTCATAGTAACAAGCCTGCACTGGAGAAACTGTTGGTTCTTTGTTTTCATAACTTTGCTGTAATATACCATCTTATTTTCAGAGACAAACTTCTGCTTTGTTTGGGAAGTTTGGGAAAAAAAAAAAAAAAGAACAAAAAAAAGGAAAAATAAATCACTTCAAAAAGATTATTTTTTTCATTTTTATTATGAAGAGGATTTACAAGGCTCGTTTATATTAGTATTTCTATTAAATTGCACTGGACCAAATAATAAAGGTAAATAAAAGAATTTTGAGAAATTTGTTTCATCTCATTTCCAGTATAGGGATCTCTTGGTGGCGAGTGCTCAGTGAGAGCTCTCCAAAGATGCTCTCAGCCCTTTAAGAGTAAAAGGTGCTTTTTCTCTATCCTTTTTGCAACCTACTATTCCTTTCAGATGAAAAGTTACAAAGGTCAAATAAAATCCATTTGCACTGCCAGTAACATGTTTGCAAAAGAAGTCACTGAGCAAATGAAGGCTCCAGTACCTTTATGTAGTACAAACCTGACAGAAGAGTTACTTGGTGTTCACTTTATCTGGATGCTAGTGTTAGGTTTCTTTCCAGCTGTTTAACTTGTTGATATTTTTCCTCAGTGAGCCTCAGATTTTCATATTTTCTTGAATTTGCTTGCCAGGCTGGAATCTTAAGCCCAGACTTTAAAAAGAATGGGCATGTTACAAAGTGTTTGTGTAAGCTTTATTGCTGTTATTATTCCTGGTTTTAAGTCAACTACCATTTGGTGCATTTGTGTATTATTGCTACCTTTATTCTTCATTGAAAACTGATACACCTTTATTTGTGGTGCTGCAGAATCATTTCATTTCCTGAAGAACTAGGCTTGGTCCTGTCTGAGCTAAGAGACTGTGACGGAAGTGGAATCAGTTTGACATTGTTGCTTATGATCAAATCATGTTTATGTTGCAGTTTTTTTGTTTTATCTTCCCCTTTTTTTTTATTTTACTACAAGAACGTGTTTTTATATGAGCTAGTTCTTTATAATGCCTTGAACCTGCCTTTTGCAGTGTTTCCCTGTTTTGCTTTAACTATGCCATTATCCTCCACGTATCATTTGGAAGTTCCAGCTGTGTGCATAACACTGTGCAGAACATAAACTTCTCCAAGGAGGTTATAGTCTAAGAAACCATTCTAGCTTTTCTTATTTTTCTTGTAATGGGTCAGGCAGTAAGACCCAGTGAAATATTTAGAGGGAAGGAAAGATTGAAACCAGCAGTATCTAAGACTAGTAAGAGCCAAAAGGGTTCTCTGAGGCTTCCAAGAACCTTCTGGTTCTTGTACTTAAGCTGAATTTGCAGAGGTTCCTTAAACGTGTTCAGGAAATATAGGTGGCATTAGCACAACTGGAGTTTCTAAAGGTAGGATTTATCATTGGTGAAACCTTTAAATAGACTTTGGCCCACTAAATACATGACGAGGCCACTGATTTGTGGGGCTTTTCTCCTACAAGCTTGCGTGAAAAGTACAGAATTCTGAACAAATTTTGGAGGCATTTTTCCACAGGCATATAGTATTTTATCCTCTCTCTATATATCCATTCTCTGTCTCTTTTTTTTTTCACTTATTCTTTCCCTTCAGTTAGTAGAGCAAGTGATCAACAATGCATTTCTGATGGAATTGCTTTGTTCCCGGTGAACAGCTTTTCCTCAAGTGACATCAAGGGATATGTGAATTGAGAAGTAACATCCCTTTGGTTGCTTTTGACTTTGTCTGTATCATTTCTTATCTGTATGCTGCATCTTGCTCCTTTTGTGATGCTTGTTGCTGAATTCCTTCTTCCTCTATGCCAGTATATATATCTTGTTATCTTAATTGTGCCAGCTTTTCTCAAACACTTATGTGGGCTTTCCCTTCTCTTCTGAATCAAGCTTCTTGTCTTTAAGACTTTTCACAGCTTAGCCTTATCTTGCCTCAGTCCTCCAGTTTCTCATTACAGTGTCAAGAATCACTTTCACTTTGCCAATGTCTTTACCATCAGCTGGTTTCTCTTTCCCAGACTACAATCTCTTCGTGTCCAACACTGGGAAAATACCTAAAGACAACACATATGAAGATATGCACACTATTTAAAAATCTCTACAGAAAGCATAGCTTTCTCAAATCCTCTAAGTTATAAGCCACAATTTTCCCTCTCTAGAGTGTTGCCCTTCCTGTGTCTCAATCTTAGTTACTCCCTTCCTCTTGCAAACTTCCTCTGTCCTGTCATTTCTGAGCATACCAGTCAAATAAAAAACATGGAAAGAAACAAAAAAGCAACCAGAGGAGTGCCTCCAAATTGTCTCCAATTCTTTAGCATATTTATTTGATTGTGTGTTCTATCTCCGTCTTCTATTTTTCATCTGGTTTGTGTCTCTAGATTGTAAACACACTCTGTAGGAATTGTCTCTTATCTATGTTTGTACAGTACCAGGCTCAATGAGGTCCTGGTCCCAACTGGGACCTTTGGGCACCACCATAGTATAAATGTCTGCTACTGATAATAATAATCTATCCACATCATGTCTGAATTATCTGAGAAATACAAAAAAAGGATCTTTACTAGGTTGGCAGGGAGCCATGAATTCTAGGTGCCAGTTTTCTTTTCCCCTGAATACAGTTTGGCTCTCTCAAAAACCTGGTGACACAAACCTCCCACTTCTTGGAAAGCTTGGCTCTCCAGTGATGCTGTGATTAAAACATTGTTAAACATGGGATACAGCAGGTCAGGTGAGGTCCCTTACAACTATGTGAGGTATTCCATGTACGTGTCTGATGCTTTGTTGTTGCTTTCTTTTGTGTTTATTTTTTCTTTCCTCCTCTGAATGACAAATGAATAAATTGAAACTTGACAGAACTGCCTTACTTTGGGAGTGAGAGGGGAGGGAAATCGTGGGCCATGAGTGAGGAAAGCTCTAGTTGGATTGATAGGCTTAAGTAATGGCACTGTAGTTCAAACAGCAGCAGACCAGCCGTAAGTGAGGCAACCCCTCCAGTCAGAACACATTTCTCAGATTAAAACGTCCCCTCAATGTCTTTGGCCTCTAACTGAATTATTCAAATATCGAAGGCCCAGGACAGCACTCGGGCCAGTACTGTATCTGCAGTGGCTGCTGTAAAAGCAGCTTGCAGCTGGTCTGTAGAACCACATGCTCCAGTGAATTTACTTTTTAGCAATGAAAAGTTCAATCGTGACAGCACCTGGTTGTCAGTGAGACATTCAGAGAGTAGACCGTAGCCAACTGTGCTCATTCTCAGTATGGTAGGCTACTTGGGGTGCTTCAGCCTGAAAGCCACCCAAACCACACACACATACTGACATCCCTTGAAAAGATCCTGGCTGCTGGTATGCAGTGATTGCTCTGTATTACATTGGTCGTGACAATATCATTGTTACGTTATTCACGTGTGTCTTCCTATTCCTTCTACTCACTCTTCCTCATTTTTTCCTTGATCTACAAGCTTTTTGGGGGGATAACCTCACCCACAATTTTTAAAACAATGATTCTAGGCATTGTTGTAATAAGTTTGTAAGTATATAAATGCATTAATTTTTTTTATATATATATATATGTGCATATATATATATAAATGATGGAAGTCTGGTCAAGTCTGTGTTGTGTAAGTGGAGTGTGGTGCAGAAGTCCCGCAACCAGTGCTGACCCAACATGGTGAATTGCCATAGCACAACCAGCCACCTGTGGGCTGCTCCAGTGTGGGCTGGCTGGGTCTGGAGGCCATAGAAAGTCAAGAGATGAGTTCCTTTGCTCCAGTGCATCTCCACATACTTCAGCTTAACTTTTTCCACACTAGCACTAACTGAAGTGGAACAAACAGGGAATAAATACACAGGTATTCTTGATGACCTTGCATAAATGCTACGTGCAGGGGAGTAAGGAGCAGGAGAGAGGTCATGGTAAGACCCAGTGACCCAGAGTGCTTTACCATAAAAGCAAACATACTGCAGTGATATTTTAAATAGCATCAGTCCTTTTACATGTAGCCCTGAATGGTCTAGGTCAGTATGAACCTACTCTCATGAGACCTCAGCAGCAAATTGCCATCTACACAAATTGTCCTTGAAGACTTCAAGTTAAAGGAAGACTAGTCTCTTTACAGACTGATGTAGTGTTTAGTCATCAGACAATCTAGAAAACTGGGTCAGATAGGTGTTGCATCATATCAGACAGAGTATTTGGTATTAATCAAGGAGGCACATACCGAAGTATATATCATAGATACTTGATTACATTAGTGGAGTTATCTTTAATCATTGGGTAGAGTCATATGATGGAACATGATCGAGTCACCATGGCTTAGCGGGGTACCACCCATCTGTTTAAATGTTAGTAAGGATGACTCATGGTGTTAGCACGACCATGCAGAAGAAGAGCCAATGTGGTCAGTTAACAGTTAACTTGGCTAACGTGGTATTTTACTAAGCCAGTGTAACACTATCTATCCGACCCTCATACACCTGAAGAGACAGTGTACAAATGCTTACCGAGACCCCATCATGTCCAACAGCAGGCTTCTGTTTGAACACAATGAAAATTCTTAAATTTTGGAAAAACACCACAGATGGCCAGATTTTCACTGAGGTTGAGCACCTGCCAGGTCTCTATCTTATCTGTCCTTTATTTGTGGGCTGTTTGCCCAACAAACCTATTTATTTAGCAACACAGATGCCAAGGAATGAAAATCCCACAGTCAGCAATATTGACTGACAGGCTGCAGGCAGTACCTCCTCAGCATTTATAAAGAGAGAAGCAGAGCTGATATGTCCAATATTAAAAATAATCATTATAAACTCCCACTGACTTTCTTTCCTGTCAGTTAGAAAGCAAGAACAAAAGAGATTGTGTTGTCCTAGGAAGGGGAAGAAATGTCTAAGACAAGCTAAGTATCTCAGCCTGTGCCACACACATTCCTTGAGCTCTGTGAGAGTGAGTACACACAAGCACGTGCTAATCAATGACCTGTATTCAATACAGGAGCAACTGAAATATCCGTGAATACTGGCCAATTCCAGTTTCCCCAGTATGGAGGGAATCCGGTGTGCATTATGTGGTACTTTTACTGGTGGCAGGAGTGCTGCAGGCTTTTCAACAAAAAGGGTCAACGTTGAAGTGCAAGGTTTCTCTGACTGCTTTGCACCTCTTTGCAAAAACACACTTTGGAACAGACTAACAGGAGTGTAGCAAGAAAAAATACTTCAAGTACTGAGAATTTTTTTTCCTCTAGCTAAGTGTAAAGTGTACACCCTCCCCCAGAACAAAACAGCCTTAAAGGTAAAACTGGGGACAGCAAGGAAGCTTCTTTGCCATTTTAATAAATACCAATAATTCCCTTTTGCCCAAACCCCATATTCCCAAACTCATTAAAGCAATTTTGGAATTTTTTTTGGCTCTGGAACATATAAGCAAAACTCAAACTGTGCAGTCCCTGAAGAATCACTTGCACAAATTGTATAGGTCAGACCAAAATAAGTTTCTGTCAAACAGCCTAACACCTAAGGTTATTACAAAACTGGTGAATTGTACAAAGGATCTGCATGTGGGACATCTTGGAATGAATAAGGTGGGGGGGAGCTGTTGTCATGGTAGTTGTTTTACTTTGGCTCCACTGAAAACTCAAGTGGTATTTTTATGGAATGCATTGCTCTGGTTAGCCAGTGCACTTCCTGTAGACTGTGTCTAAGCTGGTGGACCCAGAGGGCTCTAGAGCTCCAGTGGGCAGGCGGGTGCACACCTCAATCTTGTTCCAGGACAGGCAGGAGAGTGCCCCAGTGCTTTCTCCTTTCCTGCCCACTCCTGCCTGCCTGCTCTCTGGGAGGAAACCCCCGTGTACTTCCCCAGCGGGAGCTGCAGCACACTCTGTCCTACTCCCCACATATCCTAGCCCTTCTGTCTGGCACAGGGACTTTAAAGCATGAGATAGAGAGACTTGTTTGAACTTGTCTGCTGCTCTGCAGGACAGTAGTTTTGGTGAGGATGGGCCAGTGGGAAGTGGACACTGTTTGTGGAAGTCACCACAGCTTCTGGAAACCAAACTGAGATTGTTCTCCTCACATTCAACCTGGTATATCCTCACTTTTTTCTTTTCAAAGGAGCATGGAATCTGCTTTTCATGCTACTTTAACCCTATCCTAATGATTTGTTAGTTCTCTTGTGTGAATGAGTGCTGGTACATGAACCAGCTGTGTTTAAAGGACAGCAGAATGGGTTAGGGTCTATGTACTTTGAGTGTATTTTCTGAGCTCATTTTTTTTGCACTGCATCCTTTCCACTTACACAATTTCCACTGCTCCCCAGGCTTAGCCTTGTGCTGAGCTGACCATAGAGTCCCCTATCCCAGAAGCTCATTTATGTGTCCTCACAGTACGTATTGCACTTTCTTACAGGATTACACCACATATTTGGGAGACGTTGTCTTGAGTTTTTTTGGGGTGATACAAAGATGTAAGTACATCCTAATCCTCCATCAGCATATAAGCAGGGAGGTATAGGAAGAACTCATTGTCTGTGTCTGAGATACGTTTGTTTCTGCTTTGGGGTTTCTTTTCTCCCCTTTTGAATAAGTACTGTATGTGTCTGGGAGGATTTTTAAAACATTCTTCAAAACACAGGCTTTTTCTCTCTGTGGAAAACCAAGACAAAAGGATGGGTTAAGTCCTGTGCAGCTGCTAAAGAGAGGTCAGCTGAGGGCAGAGGGGTGGGAGGAGTAGCGTGTCTGAGTACGAGGGAATTGGCAGGGCAAGGACTTTGATGTGGCATTTGTTGGGACAGAAATGTTTCTGGGACAACTTGGTTGAAGAGAGGAGGTTGAAGAGAAGGACTGCAATTCCAAGGATGGGAAATACTAGGGAGTTTTAAGGAAGAGAGGATTAGGTGGTTTGAACTCTTGGCAAAAGAGTATGAGACTTACAGGTCAGAAGAGGATGGTTTTTCGCCATCAGACAGACACCTCCACTTTTGGAGCCTGGAACACCACCCTGCCTACTGGATGTCTGTGAATCCCATTGCTCACAGCCTTTGGACTCTTTGCTTGTTGTTAGGTTGCTGGAAGTGACAGCTTAAGTTAGAGGAGGGGTGTATATATTCATGATTGCCAGTACCACTTAGAGCTGGAGGGGCAAGAAGTAAAACCCCATCATTTGGTATGACACAGTTCAGACCAAGTGAGATAAACAACTGTCCTCCCTTTTGCGTCTCTAGGATTATGACTGCTTTGTGATCATGTCAGCTCAATTTTGAGGCTTTTGTGCCTAGCTGTGGATTCATCACTGAAGCAAAGGATGCTTCTGCTAAGGCTGAAAATCAACCGTGATGTTTAGAGGCTCTAAACGTCTTAGACTCTTTGCATGCTCTCCCCTGCAGAGGCTTGAAGAGACTATGCCCACTTCTCTGCAGTCCTTCTTATACCTTTAAGGATAACTCTGCTTCCCAATAAACAGAGTAAACCACATGCTATGCTGCAGAGCATTCTGTTCTCTGAGAATTTAACATACCTGCTTGTACTGGCAATGTTTGTTGAGGCACTGTATGTGAAAACTTTCTTGTGTTCAAGCTTTTATAAAGGTAACAAGTTATACTCACCCCAAACTTCAAACAACTCATACCTTCTTCAAAACTGAAAAAAAACCAAAACAACAAATAACTGATTACTTTAGGTAACTCCCAAGACCACATTCTTAAAGGCTATTTTGAAAGCGTGGTTTTGTTTAATCCATTAATTTTATGATTCTTCTTTGTGAGTGGGCCTGCTTTTTCACATGCACTCTTTTCCCTGTGCTGTACTTAAAAAAATCCTTCTAAATCATTTGAACCCCTTTTGCCAAAATAACTCACTCTGCTTTTTTATAGTCCATACGTTTTGCTTTTACAAGCTGCTTAATCCGAATGTAATTTTCCTAAATTTCTTTCTTTTTTTTTTTTTTCTTTTCCATTTTCTGTGTCCTGTTTATGTGCTAAGTGGTAAAATTAGTAACCTCGCTTTGGAACAAAGGCTTTGTACAGTTTCACAGGAGAGTATATCAAGAAATGAGATACTCATTTTAGAATAGTTTATTTACAGATGATAAAATTACACAATTAATTTAAGGGTGGTTAATTTTCTGTCATAGTCTGCAAAACTATCATCCAGATATTTTTGTTCCTCAGGGCTGAATTTACAGCAGTGCACTGATGCAGTATGCCACAAAGTTTTTCCTGTCTGTAGAAATCTTTTGCTGCACTGTAAGATGCAGAGGTGCATAGACTGAGACCAGCTAATACATTTGTGTTAATGTTACATCAGATGAACTATACTGGTATTTTAACCAATAAATAGCAGAAGGAAGGTGATTCATCTGCTTCTTGAAAACTTTATGTTCCACTGTTTTATGCAGGAAAGGACAAATCCTGGATTGGTTTATCTGTGCCTGCTTGTCTAGAGTTGCCTGTGCCTAGCAATGGCTGGCACGGTAAGGCTTGTTTTGGTCTCCATAGCCCATGACAGCTTTCTTTTCTTTTCTTTTCTTCTAGGCCTGTCCCAGGTTCTCTGTCTTCACTACTGCACCTACACAACCGACAAAGACAGCCTATGCCTGCCTCTATGCCTGGCACCCTGCCCAACCCTACCATGCCAGGCTCTTCTGCTGTACTCATGCCTGTAAGTTTTTTTATTTGGATTGTTTAGGGGGAAAGGAAGTTGTTTTGTGTTTGATTCAATCTATGCAGAGCTGAAAGTCTGCTGGATTCTGTAAAAATTCCAAGTGTAGTGAGTTAAGGAATCTGGTCCTTTTTCAGTGCTTCATCTTACACAGGAGGATTTCTGATGCAGTTAAAGGCATGCTAGTTAGTGTGAGAGTGATTGCAAGCAGTTTACACAAGACTACGATTTCTGATTCTGACACTTGGTAGGTGAGATCAGTGTGTCTATATTGGAACAAAAAGACTTTTCTGAATTCAAAAAAACCTGGAAAAGCCATTTACGTAAGTTCTATCAATGAACTCTAAGTGATCCTCTTGTTTGTGAGAGATAACCAGTTAATAAGACAGAAATGTGATTTACCGTTAACTTGCACTTATTTAGAATTTTAACAGCCTTTTCAGTATAAGACATTTGGGCAGGTTAGGGGTGGAGATGAGTAAAGATGACATGTGGAAAAGGGGATGGGGAAAGGAGAAGTTTTTTTTTCATTTCACTATGTTCAGTTTGGAAGATAACCTGAGATCAATGGACCACAGGAGGGAGGAAAGCACTGCTTGTTTTGGATTTGCTGGAGCAAGGGAGACACTCCACAGGAATACAGAGATTCGGGTTTGGCTGCTATTCAAGCAGTCATTAATAAGTTATTAATTAAAATTAGAATAAGTTATTAATTAGTAACTTGTCAATAAGTCTGTCCTGGAATATCAACCAGGAAGTTCAACAAAAAAATACAAGACATGTCACTGTGGGAAGCTTTTTTCTGGCATGATTTCCAAGGAACCTGAAATCGAGCAAACATCTAACACCGGTGTAAGTTTAGTGGCTTCAGGCTGCTGCCTGGGAACCCTTTGGGCAGTTTTACTTGCAGATGAGCAGGTGTGCTCTGGCTGAGAGCCCTGGAGATGTGAGCTTGGAAACAAGACAGACCCTGTCAACGCTGGTTGTCCTGGCTGCAGCTCTTGCCCCACAGCACTCCTGAAAGAGCTGCAGGGAAAAGGCAGTGGGAGCTGCTCCTACCCCGTGGAGAGAGAGTAAGGTGCCTTGGCAGTGGCAGCTTCTCCCTGTCAGTGGGCAGTGGGATATTGACGTCTCCCCAAAGCCCAGCACCCATTCTTGCAGGAATCATGGAGGGTGGGAAACAACACCTCACCACAGGGAACAAAAGAATAGCTCCACTGCCTGGAGAGCTCGGAAGGATCCAGAAGCTTCTTTTTGTAAGAGCCAGAGATTCAGAGAACTGGCCTAAAGCAAGGCAGGATGCTCAGCTCTGGCCTAAAGCAGCACCATAACCTTGCTTACCACCCCTGCCAATGCTTTGGCAGGGACCTGCCTCTTTTTGGGGAACACATTCCAGGAAATTATTTTATGCAGGACTTACTGCCATGAGGTTTTGCTTGAAAGTTGTATCACTCCCCCCCAGCCTAGTGCGATTAGCTTGCAGAAAGGGCTCTGAATAGTCAGGAGGAGTTCTGCTTTGTTTTTGCTATCTCAGCAGTGTGCAAAAGCTTCCTTTACGTGACATATGGAAAACTCTTCCCATCTGAGTAGTCCGAGTGAAGGAAAAAGAGCCAACTTGTTTTCCATATGCTTGAGATTGTAGATTTTTATTTATGCTTTTAACAAGCTAAGTTGGGCTGCACTTGTAGGGGAAGCTGCATTTTTATACAGTGATGCTTTTAAAACCACTTAGCTCTGAGTGTTGTTATACTGAAAGGGAGAAAATCATTACAAAAAAGCGCAAACCTGGGTGGCTGCTGTATTTGTTTATTAAAGAACCTCTTTCTTTATAATTGGCTGTGAGTTTTCAGGGCCGATTCTGATGAAACACACGCCTGTGTGCATACACACATGCAATTCATGACACAGATTGTTATTTTTCCAGTCATGACTTGAAGAAATAAAGCTGAGTCCATTTAAATAGAAACCAAGAGTAAATTCTTGCAAATGTCTCCAGATGTTTTCAAATCTTTTTTTTTTCTTTTAAAAGATGGAGCGACAAATGTCAATGAACTCCAACATCATGGGGATGCAGGGGCCGAACCTCAATAATCCATGTGCTTCACCTCAAGTCCCCCCAATGCATTCAGAAGCCAAAATGGTAAAAAGAGAATTTTTTTTTAAGTTCCTGTATTTTCTCATATTGCTCTTGCATACCGGTAACCCAGACAGTGGGGGATGTAGCCAGACACTGCTTACTTCATTCTTAGTCATACATTATACTCTTTTTTAATATGCTGCAGTAAATTGCCTTTGTGTCTACAAACTTTCAAGATGTTCCTAGTTCTAACTCAACTCTTGGTGAGAGGGAACTGAAGGGTGGGCTGTCTGATCCATACTATGATAAATAGAATTTTTGGTACAGATTAGTAGAATTTAAGCAAATGGTCTCTCTGTTTCTCTAATGGTGTCTGGGATCTACAACTTGACTTAAAGAAAATGATCAATTAATAAAGAGTGCTGTTAAAAAGTTTGTGCTGTGGAGGGACAGTACATAGTCCTTGTTTTTTCCAGATAAGAGCGTGGTATGTCAGGGTAATGGTAGTGCTAGAGAAGCACACCAAACAATATATATAAAACTGGGATATTTTCTTTTTCTATAATGCAACAAAGGTTTTGCTATCAAAAAGAAGTGGCAGAATTTGGACAAATGTAATTAATTTATACAAGTTGAATGCCATAACAAAAATCCAAAAATGTTTTTTAAAGTTGTTTTACATCTTACAAGATCAAGGCATCTCAGCCATATGTACTGCTACAGGATTAATGTAGGTAAACTAAACTACAGGTGGGCATTTGTAAGTTTTGTGCTTTATATGCACTTTTGTGGAGGTATCTGACACTGATACCCTTGGAATTGAGTTCATCAATGTAGAAACACTTAGGCTTTTTCAGTTTCAGAACTGCCGTTTGCTAACTAGTGGAATACAAGGAGAGAAGTTTTTAGTTTTAACTCTGTAGAGTTTTTATCCTCTCAAGATATCTCATCATAGTGGAAAACAGGAGTAACCTCATTGAACTTCTTTCAGTGGCATTTCGCCCAAGTAAAATTGTCATTAGTGAGAGAATGAAATCAAGCCGACAAAGATTAAGCAACCACATGTTTTTATGTATTTCTACTTTGAATGACTGGTACAGCTTTTAAAGTTGTTGTTATCTATGCTAAGGCAAAGAAAAATATCTTCTTGTCTATAGGTATGGTGCAAGCAAGAGACTCTGTGTTAAGAGCAGCAACATATACGAGGTTATTCTACCTCTCTTTTCTTAGATTGGGCAGGTCATGCCTTCGCCTCAGTGTTGGTCTGGGTTAGGCTGTTAACTCAGCCTCTGTTAACACTCCGTCTAAAACCACACTGCGTAAACATGCAGCCAGTTGGCCAGAAGAAGAACGATAGCCAAAAACACTGGCTCCCCCAGCCAAGGAAAGCCTGTGGTCAAGAGTTCTCTCTGCCATACCACACAGTGACGGTGACATGCCAAATGGCAACAGCATCTGCAGCAGAGCTTGTTAAAAACTTTTTGGAATAGGCAAGTGTTTTTTCAATACAAGTGTAGCTGAGCCAAGCTAAATACTCCTTGGCTGAATAAACCCAAAACTGGCATCTGTTTTGGGGACTAAAGGTTCTACAGTTTACTCTCTCCCCACACCCCCTGCCTCTTTTTTACTGGAAGCGTGAGGCTGCTTAAGAACAAGATTAAATTATTGGTGCATATGGTGAGAATTCTGTGTTTTTATCACTAAAACTATACATTAATACAAATTACCTTTTAATCCAGGTAAGCAGGTTTTGTCCCTAAATCTAATGTATGAAGGCACGATTCTTTCAAGACAGAAAGTGCTATAGGTTCTAAAACACAGTATAGTGAATAAGCAGTGTCTTTGCTTCCCAGGGGCTTTCTGCCACGCTTCCAAGGGTGGAAAAAATCTGCACAGATTAACTCTTAAGAGTAAGACGTACAATTCAGTGCTCCTGGACCTTTCTTTTTAAATGCAGGTTGTTTTTGTTGTTTTTTTTTAAATATTCTGTATTTCTATATTCTAGTTTTGTAGTTTGAGCACACATGTAATGTAAAAAGTGTCTGTTTAAACACTGCTTTGAGGAGTTTGAATCTATTAACAATACTCTGTGTGAACACAAAGTAGAAAAAATGTAGGAAATATTCAGAGCAAAATTATTTCTTACGTATAAATTCATGGATTTTAAATCAGAATCATCTGTATTACAGCCATGTTAATTCTTATTATTAATGATTTCGCTTTTCATCATGCTTAAAGCATGAGACTTTACATACTCTGGCAACTTTTTTTAAAAAGTTGAAAATGAGGGTGGTTAGTATCTTACTGGACTGCGTCCTGCATTGTCCTGCATTAGGAAGGAATTTCAGATTTCTCTGGATTCTGGTAATGCTATTACTTCTGGTGCATTCAGCACTGCTGATGTTCTCTTCGGCTGGCACCTTTCTGGGAAAAATGTGTATGTTGAACACTAGACAGAGTCATCTAAGATGCTTGCAGATAGTGACTGAAGTAACTGGAGAAGTCTGGGGGACTTTGGGCCTGATTTGTCAGCTGTCCAAATCCATGAGAGATGGATCACCACTTTTTGAGGGCCTATATGAGAAAATGCAGGACAGGGTCCTTTAAACATGAGACCCAGATGTGAGACCTAATCCTTCTGGCCACATGAAAGTATGTACCTGAGCAATGCAAGCATGATTTGGTATGCAGCAGTCATAAAATTATTTGGTGACTTAATTTGCCTCTATAAAATGCATATGAATAAATAATACCAACATGGATGGTGTGTAATGCCAGGTTTTTTAATAAAGGAGATAGGTGGCAAAAGATTCACACCCTTGATTGGTTCATAGTTTGTAGTAGGAAATGGAAGCCAGTCTGATAAATATGTGCATTATCTAATACACAAGCACATCTACACACACATATAGAATATGTGTTGCACTAATGTAATGTTCCCATAGTAAGCATTTATTTATCTATATGTATTTTAGTCAGCTTTTGTTACCTGGCATTTATGGAAAGTTGCACTCTGCCACCCAAGGTGTTCATTTCCTGGTTTAATTTTTTTCAGAAAAAATGAAAAAAAAAAAAAAATCTTACCATCAAGTATTAAGGTATTGTAGATGACATCCCAGAACTCATTTAATTTATCACAACAATCTCAGTTTCCCTCACAGTGTGCCTCTCAATTAGATTATCACCTAATGCTTTAAACTGTCCTAGTAAATGAATGAGTGAACATCTAAATCAATACTGCTTTCTTCTTAGATTCAGAGCTGAGTGGATAAAGCCCTTATGCTGCCCACCAAAAACACACATTGATTTTATATTAAAATACACTGCATTGGAAAGAGGAGGAAACTTATAGCTTTTAAGTGTACATGGCAAAAATACGCAGAGTAGCATGTGTAGCATATTAACATGTGGTTCAGTAGGCTGAGGGTATTATGAAGACAAAGTTGTTGGCGGTGCCTTTGCCTTAATATACTTCTTACATACAGTTTCAGTGTATTAAAGGTTTTAGAACTCAGAAGTGCAATACTGTGTGCATTTCTGGAGTGAAAGATAAAGTGTGCACTGAGTGGCTGGAAGCCTGTGTGACAGCAGCTCTTTTCGATGGAGCTGATGCCTTTCTATCTGAATTTTGCAAAGCATTGATCTTTACCTCTAGAAATTTATGACCTCTGAAAGGAGGTGTAAAAAGCAGGCTGGCAATGAAAATAATTGAACTTAAAAATGGAGTTTTCAATTTGAGCTGTTATTTCTTTTACCCTTTCTGTCTGCCACTTGCTGGATATGTAGCTTTATAAAATTTAAATAAAATGTAGTGTGTATCTCTTGGCTGTGCCTGTATTCCTGACAGAGTCTGTATGGTTCTTTAAAAAAGAAAAGAAATTTTTTCTGTATCACAATTGTGTGGGACCGTGGGCTGTCCTTTTTGCCTTATATATATTATGAGGTTGAAAAGTAATAATAAAAAAAAATCAATTTGAACGTGTCTACCAAATGAAAGAGTGAAAACATAACCAGAAAAGAAAAGTAATAAATCAGTAGTGTGCATGTTCCTAATTATAATAGTAAAATAACTGAACCTCCTAATTCACCTATGAATGATGGACAGCTTTGGCAGAGGAGGAGGAGAGAAGTGAAAGAAATTGCAGTGAGCCAGTTGTCATCAGCACTAATTTTTATTCAACTTAATGAGAGTTAAGGGTCCAGATCCTGCTGGTGGCTCTGAAAATCCTGGTCCAAGCATCATTCAGCTCTCCATCCCAGAGAAAAGGCCAGACTGGCTGTGAGGACCTGGGTGCATTGAGACAGGCATGGCTCACTTTCTCCAGGGACACAGCATGTCAGCCAAATGGGAAAGGCTTGGCTACAAAGGTGGAGGGCTTTCATCATACGTGGGTTGGGGTCTGAGTTTGGATAGAGTCTTCTGCTGCTTCGTGTTTTGCAAATAGCATGCATTTCTGTGCTGGTTTGCTGTGATGGTGCAACTCATACAAAGTGAGAAATAGCTGGAGTAAGCTCTTACCTCGGCCCCGCTTTGGTGCTCAGCTGAGCCCTTGCAACAGCTGTTGGATGTGGAAGCAAAGCGTGCTGCCCTAACAGCAGTGCTGTGCTGGGACAGCTGGTAGCCTTGGGAAGGACATACCTCTGGGTTCCTGCTCTGGGCACAGGTCTGCAAGGTTTCCATTCTGTGCTATGACAAGAGGCTGACCTAAGCAGTCCAGGCAGGATCGGAGACTCTGAAGCTTTAGGTTTAGCTACTTAACACTTCATGACTGAAGATACTTTGTTAAACAAACTGAATGGTTTGAAGTCTCTGTTTTCCTATCAAGCTGGCTGGGAAAGGAGTTGCTGTAGTAAAGCAGCACGCACTACCTCGCAGAAAGAAAAATGTTGCATCTCTGCAGAGCTTTCAACAGCAATTGCTCCTCTTGCCCTTCACAATAAAGCAGTGAAAACAGCATAAGATAAAAAAGAATGTGCAAAGTTTTCCAAATTAAAAGTAGAGTTGTGACAAAATTTCCAGTATCATTAATGGAGAAATGTTTTTACGGAAGGACAGTTAAGTAGTTAAAAACCACGGTGCTTCTGCAATTGTTGACAAAGCTCACTATTCTGAAATTGTGTCTTCAGTTACATTTGTGTTTATGTTTTAAAGTCCCCAAAGCCGAACTTTTAGTGTACTCCTGATCTATGCTTTAAAATCTTCCCGGTGCAGTAGCTTTGCCTGCAGATGCCTGCAGACAGTGTGCCTTGCTGTGGATTAAGGTATTATTGTGATGGGTGAAGCTAATCATATTCTGTTTTGTTTGCTGAAACAGGACCTTGTACCCGTCATGCCAAAATTCTGGATTATGAACTAGACTGGGTAGGAACTAATTCTTCTTAAGCTGTCAGTGGCTCAGTAAGTTCACTAGGGAAGCAAGGCAGCTCAGTTACTCATAGCTGCTGTGAATATGTGCCGAATATCTGATCTTGCTTCTCCCAAGTGCATACAAATTGCGTTGCTTGTTGCAGGCACAATTTGTAACAATTCCTTGCATTTTTCCTTCTTTGTGTCACTTTATCCTGCAGTGATCTTATCAGCACTATTTCCCTAGAAGAACTTGGATTTTTATTATTTTGTTTGTCTTGATTCAGCTGGGTGTTAAAGTGACCTTGCTTTCTCCCCCACCCATCAGCCCTCACTCTTTCTCTTTCTCTCTGTTTCTCCACCACCCTCTCTTTTCTCAGAGGATTTACCATCTTTATAGATTTGTTTCTCTTTCTCCTTTTCCCTCCAGTGTCCACCCTGATTTTGTAACCATAGCAATAATTGAAATACAATCCTAATATTTTCTTGCTGTAGCTATCATCTAGCCCAACACATGGCTTTTGTATGTCAAAAGATTTTGAAACTTAAGTCCAATGCATCTGTATACATGAAGGTAACTTGTTTGGTGCTCAACATTCCCCTAAAGAAAAGGTTTTGTTTGTGTAAAGTTGTGTATCAGTGGGCACTGGTGCAAGTTAAAGTAAGTTCTTATGGTAGTAAAGCCAAGGAAAAAGGAAATTGTAAAAATAAAATTAAGGTTGTGTTACTGGGAAGTTCTACTTCACACAGACATATTTCAGTCTTTTGCTTGGAGTATGTACAGCTTTAATTTTCCAAGATTTTTGCAAGATCCATGAATAATGGAAATTGTTTTGCACTTCAGGCCATTGCACATTTAGCCCATTGTTTGATTGGGATGTGCAAATGATGAGCTTTCAGGTGGAGGAGATAGTGTACACACTTTACCAGCCCCATATTTTAACCACCGAGGACATGAGAACTGGAAGCAGAATTCTCATGGCAATAAATCTCTTCTTTATGAACAGGCTTAAAAAACATTTTCTAAAAACTATACAGTAGCTAATGAAGCAGTTTATTAATTATGATAACCTTCCTGTGAGATAAATAATTTCAGGCTGTTGAACTGTGAGGGAAAAGTGAAGTGACTCACTAGAGGCCACACAATTTGTCAGTGGAAGACTTGAAACAAGCACAGAAGAATTTCTGGCTGCCAGTTCCAGAAAACACAACTTCTGTCTGAGTAAAATTTATGTATATGTTTTTTTTCAAGTTAATAGTAATATTGGTAATACCAATATAATTGTTGAAATATAGTATTTTTTCAGGACTAGGGAAAGACTGGGGACACTGAACTCCTCAAGCTTACAGGGGGTGCAGGCTCAAATTTAGGATTCAAATCCACTTGAAGGTGGTGGTTTGTTTTTGGATTTAATGCCCCTGAAATTTCCTGAACTTTACTGATGAGATTTTGGCTCAGAATGACAAAAAATTAACTGATCTTCTGAGACTTCTGTCATCTGAGATGATGGAAGCCTTGTGAGATCAGCTTCCCTGGCATCATGGCTTTCACTGAAATCTCAGGAGACCACTTAGTTTCACATAATGTCAACCATATCCAAACTAGGACTAACGAATACCCCTGTAGATCTCCTTCTAAGATCACAGGCATATTTGAAAAACACTGCTACAGGCTGTGTGCAGTCTGAGGAAATGTTCACAGCATTTGTTGTTTCTTATGTCAGATATGGCCAGTGACACTTTTCAGTGGTGGGAGGGCTATATACTGTCTTCCAGATGTTCATTAATGCAACTTCTCTTATTTATATTTGGAGAACTATTAAGGAGGTAATTTAAAAACTGGGACAGGCTGGGTCTCCCACCCTGGAAACACTTACGTGGCAAACTTTGCTCTGCCCTGGTTTTTACTAGCAAATTGCTGGCTAGTAAAGTTTATCTGAGATTTTAGTGTATAATGCTATGAATAATCTTCTCAAATGTGCTGTATAGTCGGACTGCATGGGATGTAGCATATAGTTAGTTGTGGCCTCTGCACTCTGTATTGTCTTTATTCTACAATTGTTGGGTAGCCCACTTTACAGGGNCCCCCACCCTCTTCCACCAGGGAGCCTGACCTGTCTTTACTCAAAATTTGTTGCTCATGAGCTACGGACTGAATGCAACTTTTCTGGTGAAGTGGGTGCCTCCAAGTTACTCTGCTTTAGATAGTTTCCCCTGTTTCAAGTAATGTACATTACGAAGAAGACAGTGAAATACTGATCATAGCTGGAATATTGCAGAGGCAGGGGGAAGGTGGACTTTGACCAGCTAAAAATGAACTAGCATGAACAGATGAAGATTTGACTAAGAGACATAGGTATTTTAGGAGGAGAATTCAATTTATGCAAACCCTTCCTCTTCTAGTCATAGATGAGGTTTTTTTCCCCCTGCCATTTAATATATTAAAGTCACACTGAAACCAATTCATTTCCATATTGGAAAAAGTTGTACAAATATTATTTTAAGATAGTATCAGATTCTTCATTTAGTGACAATATCAGTGTAAAAGTACTTTAATTTAGGATTATTACCTTTGTCATATTGCATTTTCATTCATGAAAACTTGATCTTAAAATTATGTTGTAAAAAAAAAAAAGCTTTTGTCAAATAGAGAAACAGCAATCAGGATTCTTTTAGCAAATGTTGTTCAGTCTACTGGAAATTATTTAAAACAAAATATCCACCCTTTCGCTGCAACTCCTATCCATTTTAATTTTTTAAAATGAGTGTTCAGAAAGGAGATAAGCTCCATAAGCATCTTAAAATAGAATTTCATAATCCTTTAGCTTTAAAAAAATCAGAGGCAAGATTTTTGGTGTAGTCAAAAATTACTTTCAAAATTTAGCCCTGCTCCTCAGCTGCTGTAACATGTGTAAGTTGACTTCAAAGGAACTCCATGGTTTTTGCATCAACTGAGGACTTAGTTTATACTTCTGAATCTCAAAATTTCCTTTAGGCAAGCTCTGGCCCTTCCGCAGTTTTAAACTGCCAGGTAAGCATTTTGTTTATTTTGGCTTTAATATTATTTTATTTAGAATCCATATTCTGTATTTAACAGAATATTCTACAGACTACATACAGTCTGACTACAGAGCACATTTGGGAAGATTATTCATAGCATTTTATACACTAAATATTTAGTACATATTTGCCTCTTCTTTTTGCATATTGGTGGTTTAACAGCTCTTCCAGAATCTTATATGAACTTTTTCTAACTTGATTTTTCAACTCTGCTTCCTATAGTTGCTCATTACATAATATTTAAAGAGAAATTATTTTCTCTAAGCCCCAAAATAATATCAGGAGATTTTTGTAATTGATTCATCATACCAAACAATCACCGGGAGTTTTGTGACAGGCATTGGTACCTGTCCCTAATGATTCATAATGAGAAATTGCCAGATATTTCTTTGAAACTGATGGATGATTCATGTTGTTATATTTAGGCCACATTATTCTGGAATGTTTAAATTAGAATAAAAGCCACCTCTGAATATACATGTGCAAACATAGAGTATATTTTTAGTTTCCCATCTGGAAATATATATAAAGTCCAGGACTGTTTTCAAGTCGCAAGAAATATTGTTATATTTTTATTATGGTATTTCAGTTCACACTCATACTAATATGAAAAGTTTAGTAATGGCATATCCTCAATACGGCCCTCAAATGCCAAGGTTACACATGTAGTCCAGTGGGAGCTAGCAAATGTTTAAACTTCTATTAAAGCCCAAAGCTCAAAATAGACTTTACTAGACCTGTACAAATTATTTTAAATTATGTAAATATTTTTAATACGTCTGGCTTCTGACAGAACACCACTATACACTGAAGTATGACATTTGCCATACTGTGCCAACTTTTTGCTTTTTTTTTTCTTCCCAAAATACCTAGCATCATTACTGGATTTGACTAGAGTCTGCCTTATGTGCTGCTTGTGGCTCGGGAGAAATATATGTAAAGAGGATGGACTGTGTTCCCTGACTGTTAACAGAGGCTCTTTAGCATGAGGTTAAGCGTGAACTTTGTTTTGCTGCCAACAGAGCAGCCAGGAGATAGCTAAGGGTGGGGGAAGTCCTGATCTGCTTTCCATCTAATGGACGTGTGCAGCTGCTCTGCAGGATGGTGTTGGTGTGCAGTGTGTGAGTGTGTCCTAAAGAAAACTCTGTGTTTGGGGTTTTGTAACAGATACTGCTCTAACTTCATCTTCTAGGAATTTTCTTAAATTAAAAAGTCCTGCCAAAACATTAATATCTGGATGCGTACAAAGTCTTGATTTTTGAGTAATTATTTTAAACAAGAGGCAGTGGTAGATGATAGTAACAGCTAACAATCTGAAGAGCTCCAGGTTTATTGGTCAGATATTTGCAGGTGTGCATGTTTGTGCACATGTCCATTTTTATTTTCTGTGGTTTTGATGGGTCTTTTTTCCTCCTCCATTGCATGCACTTCTACTGAGCAAACATCATCTATGCCTATTTGCCTAACTTTGTCCATCTATTTATTTGTTACCTTATCTTGTGTTAAGAAGCCACTTTTCCTAAAAGACTTTAGAATGCTGAAGAACAATAAATGTCTGAAAATCCATATATGTTATCCAAAAACCACTTACTAACATTTAGAGTGACAACTATTTGCACAAAGAATAGGAAATTTGTTTGGCTACATCAATTTGAAGAGGCTTGTCAGTCTTCTAAATCATGTTAGTGGTGGATTAGTTTGCCTGGAAACTTGATCCAAACAATGTTTGAATTAGTTGCGTACAGAGTTCCCAGAGGTAATCTAGAGTTTATGCAAAAAATGGTATATAACTGCATCAGTACTGAGAATTAAAATAGGAATGAATTGCCCTTGGTGAAATTTGTGGTTACTGGGATTGTTTAAGGATACCCAAATCCTTCATTTAAATAAGAAATAAGAAAATAAGGTAGCTTGATCTCATTTTAAGGATTTTAGAAAGTTAAACTTCCCTTTCTGCTACACTTAAAATTCAACATGTGTTTACACTAGTCTTAGTAAAACTGGTATATGTGACTCATGACACTAGTTTAATGCTGCCCACAAAAATCCAAATAACATAGCTATGACTTGTAGTACCCATCCAGCATGTGCTTTCCTCCTATAGGAGGAAAGCTATCCCTAGGGCTCCTGATCACCACAACCTGAGTAATGACCAGCTGGATGAAGTAGCTCTAAACTTCCTCACTTCACTAGTTCCCATCTTTGGTTTGTTCCCTCCATAGTGAAAATGAGATCGTGAACATATATTTCTCTGGAGCATGTAAGATCTTTCTGCAGAGACTTTTATGGTTCTGAAGCAAAAGTGAAGCTCTCTTGAGTTGCTTGTGTGAAGGGGATGATAACCAGAATTAAGTCCTGGATGTCTTTAAACAGATTCTGTTTAAAGAATCTAAATTCTGTTTAAAAAAATCTGTAGTAGATTCTGTTGAGCCTCCTGCCAGTTACAGGACAGGAGAAATCATGATATGCATGTAGTTGGGAAATGGCATTTGCCTGAAGTTGTGAGCTGCCTGCCTGTCAATCTCCATCCTTTGTTTCTCAGTGGAATGTCAGCATCACACGGGATGGACCTATTAATGACAGCACTGTATGCCAGGAGCCTCACTGCAGGGGCCTAGGCAAAAAGGAAGGAGAGGAGCCCAGCAGGCTCTCTCCAGGCTCCAGGCATTTCCAGTGTTGATACTGGGCTGCGATATCCCATGAGGAGAGAGAGTCTGCAGTCCTGGTGCTCCTGAGGTGGAGGAGCATGTGTGTCATCTCTGTGGGGAGTAAAGCATGGCCCGTTCCCATGGTGTTTGCCTAGTTCTCACCAGCAGACATCTCCTGACCCTTCCCAAGCCTTGGCATAGGGTAGGCAGGTGCTGGTGTTGGGCTTTGCTTTCTGTGGGAGCACATGCAGGATAGCCAGCAGTGCATCCATTTCTCTTTGGCTGCTCCTCTTCTTTGACAGAGAAAGCGATCCAAGACACGCCCCCAAGCCCCTCTCCTCTTCTTTTACACACCCAGTAGGTAATGTTAGCATGGTATCAGTGAACACTCTACCTGTCCACTTGAATCTCCATGTAGCATTTGATGTATCTTCCATAATAAATTATGTACTTCAAGGAGCAATAACAATAGCTGAGATTCTTGAGACAAGAAGAGTCACATTACCAGAAGTACCAAAAAGGCTGATTAAAATTAAATCGTAGCAGGCAACAGTTGTGTTACAAAGGAAGGCTCGATTACAGCCAGATCACTTTCTTTGCTAACCTCTGACTTATTTATTTCTCTTGCATGCTGCTCTCTGCATACTCTTTCTGGTTCTAATGAGCATTAATTGATTAGCTGGATCTATGAAGAGCTTGAGCACTCATAAGTACTATCCCAGTGGGTACACAACTAAATAGTTTATGAGGTAATTAGTATTTTAATGCCTTTTCTAATGAGCCTTTTCAGTAATGAAATCTCATGAGAACATTATTGGTCCATATATGTTTCTTCAGACAAAACAGAAGGTAAGCTAATGCTATTAAGAGATTTTAAAGCTAGTTTATAAAATGGTTTTTAGTAACATATTTTTGAATACTTGCCTTGGTTCATTTTGCTTTATTAAAAAAAAAAAGCCATCTTAATTTTTCCCACTGCTCTGCCTCTTGCACTCCTCTCTCCTGACAGAACTCTTGCACTATACTGCAATTTCAAATAATTGGGATAATTTCTGAGGCTGCTACACAGTCTCCTAAGCTCAGCTGTAAGTAAATAATACCATACTGTCTGAGCGTGTTGTTTCAGATGTGTTCTCATCCTGGAAAAAACAACAACTCTGTGCCTGGCTGCACAGTGCCTTGGATTTATGACTCTGTCAAATTTGAAAGAATGACCAACCTCTACAAAGCTTTTCAATGTCAAGCTGAGCGCTGTTCTGGAGGCTTGCAAGCAGCACAGAATTTGCAACCACACAAGCAGTTTTACTTCACCTCCTCCTTCAGCTTCATTGGATATATTCCATTTTACCTAGGCATAACTCGTAGTGGGAAGGACAAGTCCTGTGCCCTAAATTTTATTTTTCTGGTATCTAGAAGAAGACAGGTGAAGATGGCTTTTCTGGGAAGAGTTTTTCGGTGTGTGAGTGGCTCATTTTATCGTGTCCTTGCTTTTTGTTCTCTGGACATCACAAGGTATCAGCAGCTTTTATATTCTCATCTCTTAGGGCTCATTTCTTCTAGCTGTGAAGTGCAGTCTTGTCATGAATGTCACTTCAACTGCAGTTTATACCAGATAGAAAAGTGGGGAAACAGCCTGGGCCAAACAATGAAGCATCTGTGCTTTTGAAACCTGTTTCATAAACTAGTTTTACATCATCTAGGTGATGTATGCCTTGAAATGCTTTAGAAACTTCATTTTAAGTCAGGGATATACAAATCCTATTTAACATTAGAATCTGTAAGAGTAAAATTATAAGAAATTCCCCTATCCCGATCCCATTATGTAATATAAGTTGTAATAAATCTAATTCATCCTTGGGGCGTCTTTAATGGCATCAGCACAGTTTCACAAAGGATGGATTTGGCCTAGAGACATCACCATCACAAAACCTCACTGTCTTCCACTGGTATTTCTCTGTCTCCAAAGCTTTACTGAGACACGTCACCATGCTATATTAACAGCCCAGTCCTTTTCAGAGACTCTAAGTTATTAGTAGTATGTGTGTTGTTTTCTTCAAATGAATATGAAAAGTTACATTTTCAGTTAGAGTAACCCCTAAAAGCCCTCTCCAGAACAAAGAAGGGGCTTTTGATGTGACCTTGCTTGCAATACCATGCATTAGCAGTGCTTAGGAGATGAAGAATGCCCAACGCTGACCACTGCTATCCACATTGCCTGCCATCTTCACATCGTTTTGCAACACAAGACTCAACTGCACAGGTGAGGCCTCCTGTGTCAACTCCTAACAGCACCTGCAGAGTCTCAGGTCCTCAGCACTCACCTGTGCAGCGTTGTGGAGCCCTCTTGTCAAAGCACAGTCCAACACACTTTTAGGATAGAAGCTAAACAGCCTAATCTGTTCCCTTGGCTAAAATGTGGTAGGTAGCTTCTTGTATCCGTGTTCATGGTTTGTTCAAAATGCAAAATAAATCAGATTTGCCTGCCTTGCCTTTAGAGGTGAGCCAGCCCCTCTAGGTGCTCAGAGACCCTCTGCATGGTCAACAACCTGACAGACTGCGACCATGCCAGTGCCTGGAGAAGAAAATTCAAGTGAGAAGGTGCACATCAGGTTACCAGCCCAAGAGTAGAGGAAAAATATCCTCAGAGAAATATTTTGTTTTCCATTCTGGAAACTTCGTAGAGGGCGTTTCTGCTCTGTATTCAGAAGCTTTCTTAGAGGAGAAATGATCCCTCATCTGTCTGAGGATCTCCTAACTGTCTGTCTTTCATGGCCTTTGGACTAAACACTAATGGAGTAGAGTAAGAATTAAATTGAGGTGGTGGGCAGACCACTTTCCAGATGTTGCATTTACTTTGGTAATATTTCTTTTAGACTTGAAAGGGGCTGGAGTTGTTTTCCTTATGTTTTCAGAGACTCTCTCTATTTGTTTGTGCTTCCTGAGTCATCACCTGTCTCTGCCAAGAATTTATTATATCTAACAAAAGGTATATTATTGATGCACTGTGGCATGCACAAAGCCTTTCTATGAACTTCACTGGACATGTGGTCCTTCCAGATTCATTTTAGTTCCTGTCGCTGCTCCTGAGCAAGTCCGTGCTCCAGGCTCTGCTCTGACAGTGTGTAAAGGCTCAGCAGGCTTTAACACCTCATCTGCTTGAAAGCACAGCTTTCTCAGCTTCTGATGCATTTAGATCAGTCCTCTTACCTTTCATTCTGTAATAACATGTATACATATACATATATGAAGTCTCTTTGATGATTGCTAAAACAGCAGTAGAGAAGTAGGCACTGAAGAAATGTCTTGTCTCTATTAGAGATACCTGGAAAGAGCAAAAGGCACTTAAAAGAAAGTTTGCCACTATTTCTTTCTTCTCCTTGTGTGTTCTCCATGAGATCATGATTAATGACTTTGGTGATGTTTGGAGGGCAGAAATTGCTTGTATGTTCAATACAGGAAGACCTCTGAATCGGGAGGGCCCAGGGGAACTGGCAGTTCTGGGTCTGGAAGGACCCGTGATGTCATCTCATGTGGCCACAGGGGATGCAGCTGTTACTTCTTTAGGCATTATTCTTGGATAGCACTAAGGTGTGTGGGTTTTTTTGGCCTTGCAAACACATTAATTTTGTCCTGAGCAATGGAAAGATGCCCCACCCTCAGGGGAGGCCGTTTAGGGTGGCGGGAGTCTTAATGTGCAGGACAGGAGACTGTTGGTGGGGTGCATGCAGAAGGACAGAGAGGATTCTGGACTTTGCAGTTACACTTCTAGTGATGCAAACTGAGTTCAAAGGAATGGGAACCTCTAAATGAAGTGTACTTGAAATAAAGCTACTATGAGATAGAGAAATATACACAGTAGAGAAATAGGATATCTTGACAATTATTCATGGCTTTCCTGGGGTGTCTTAGGCTGTATAAACTCACTGCTATTGTGTTAGTGAAACCCTAGATTTCCTGAGACCATAACTGTTAGTGAAATTTAACTTCTTTTGCTTTGAAGAAATACGAGAAAAAGTAAATTTATTACACTAGCGTAACTCCTATCAATCTCACACATAAAGGAATATGAAAAACATATAGTTTAATAAATTATGGACAATCTTGTAATTTCATGACAATTTCTTCCCAAATAACATGCATTTTGAGAATATATATTTTCTGTATAGAACGAGGAGTGGAGTTGAATGCCTTCTTTTTCTTCTGCCCTTTGTTTCAGTAAAAGAAGATGCTATTGAAGACGCATTGGTTAGTCTGTCTGGTGTCACTGATGAGCTCTGCAAGAGATACACTGTGACTGTTCTTCTTTTAAGCTAAATGAATACCTTCAAAAGGCATCATATTCTCAGGATATCTTATTTCCTTACCACCTACTAAACTTTAATTCAGAATAATTGTGTGTTGTATTTACAGTTCAATTTAGGTGACGTTTACTTATGTTTACATAGGGCACCTGCTTAATAGATGGCAGATACGGAGTGAAATTAAAATACAGAGAACCCAGACAATAAACATCCCAGTTCACAGTTAGACTGTGAGTCTTTGTGCTTCTTCTTAGTGTGATTTCAGAATCTAATTAAACAGATGCTCAAGGAGTTTGGAGATCCAAGCCTTAAACTGCTCAATTAAATTATTTTTTCCTATCAGCATGAGCTTACGTGTCAAAGATAAATTTACAATGAGGAACAAATGTTTTGGATGAGACGTATGACATAAATTAAACCACCTCAAACCAGAAATAAACTGTTAGCTGACAACAGAAATTGCAAACTGGAAGTCCAGGAATGTGCAGTACGTCTTAGTACAGGGTTGCCTATTTTGAAGTAGAATAAAGGATACGCCTAAATGTCTGAATTGTTTTCTGGGAATATGCTACTATTTTGCATGTAGGTGTTCTTTTCATTACTAAGTAGGAACATTTTGTTTCCCACCTGTCAGTCACATTCGAATCCAAAAATTGTCCCAGTGCATTTAGGGGGGATGGGGAGCAGCTAGTGGCGTATAATTAAACTAAGTAGGAGGAATATCCCAGTTTATGTGTAAATAATGTAAAACTCACGGATTTTTTACATGATTAAGTTTGTTTATGAATATCTTTATTTCAATAACAGTGTTATTCCTGAGCAAAAAAAGAAAGATTTCTGGATTCATAAATGAAACTGAAACCATGGGGTTCGCAGTCTGAGGGCCACCCTGACTACAATGTCTGCATTAATCTTTGCTCCTTGCACAGAAGGCTGGAGCTGCCTGCCAGAGCTAATGAATGGATTCTGACTCTGGCATGTTAGGCTATTACCAAATACAAAGGCTGGTCACAAATTATAGTTTGTCTGATGGCTTCAGATATAAGCATTAGAAAAACATTTGCTCAACAATAATAATTAGTCAGTGATAGAGGCAAGTTTTACAGATTGCTTTGGAGCACTGAGGCAAATGTGACTTTCTGTGGGAAAAAGCCTGTTGCCTGTCTATGATTCATAAAAAGCAAAAAAAAAGGTACTTTAGTTACATTTCTTCTAAAGGTGAGACCAAACCACAGCGTTTCTACAAAACCCACATAACCTCAGTCTTTACTGCAAACACTGTAGTATTTTAGAGCACTACTTTTCCTCAATTAAGCAACAACAACAACAACAAAAACCTTATTGAAGGTTGTTCTTAGCTTGGATTAGGATCATGCGTGCACAGATAGAGCGCTTCACTGAGTGGATTCTTTTTAGCTTAAACCTTAACAGTTAAATTAGAAGAAAACTCATAACTGGCTCAGAGGAGCTCAGCAAATCACCAGGCACCCTGGGCTGCCGAGATTCTTTCGTTCTTTAGCAATGAACTCATACCTTGGGTTTTTGTATTTTCGGGGAGAAGAATCCATAGTTCAGAGAACTGCTAGAAACAGGATGGTTAAATGAAGCCCAACAGTAAGCAATTCGTGTTACTGAGGCATGTCATTGAAACTTGGCAGAAGTGCTGGGTCGGAGCTTGTGCTGTGGAATGGCTTTAAGTGCTTGTCATCCCATAGATACTGCTGCAAATGTTCAGTACTGTCTATCCTTTCCTGAGCTGTCTGGGAGAGTGAGTACAAGAATAAATCTATGCGCTTTCATTTGTTTGACTTCAAGTTTTGTGTGCCTTGGTTTCAGTAGTGTGGCTATCAGATGAATGAGGTTGAATCCATGCCAGCAGAGATGCAGAACAGCCCATTACTTCATTGTGTAGTTGATTTGCTTGTTTGTTTTAAAAGTTTGCATGTACTAGTGAATGCAAGGGGATGATAGCATCTAATAATTGTAATGCTGGCAGGAGCAATGCAAGCTTACCCACAACAGCCTGCCAAGGTACCTCTAGTCTGGCTTGCAGCACCTTTTTTTTTTTGTCCTGCTGCTATAGCACAGACTAGAGAGCAGCTTTAAAGTACACACAATTGGTGTGTGTAGGGATACCACCAAATTAATTTTCCTTTTTGATGTGATTAGTTTTTGACTGCTATGTTGCCATATCTTGTGCCAAGGTACTTAACAGGGGGGTTCTGCTGTGAAAGTCCTCATTTCCACTTTTGCGCTGATGCAACTAAAGGGAAATTATTCTCTTCCCAAGCTGATCATTCTGCAAAAGATTTTGAAAGGGATTTGCCAAAAGCAGAAAGTATAAATAGATTAACAAATGCTGGAAACCTGTGTGTTGCGGAAAAATGGACTTGATCTCTGTATATTTGCAGGCTTGTGTCAGTAGTGCAGAGAAATGTGAGATTGTCCTAGAGAGCTGGTAGTAGTTTCAGTGTATATCATTTGCTTCCGTTATTGTCGTTGTACAGTTCCAAGTATTAGTTAAAGGTTTTGTGATGAGGGCTTCCTCTGGTGCCCATATCCTCTTGGCATGGACTCAGACATGGTAAGGACCTCAGTAGGACAACCTGTAACAGTGACTTCTGTGATCCAGAGCAACAGAGCATGGTTGGTAATTAAATAATTTTTTTAAGGCTGTCTTTACCAATGCTAATTAATTACCAATGCTGAAATGCTCATTGGTTAAGATAAATCTCCACATTATTTTCTGTTTGCCGGGTTGCTAGGGGTACCTAATACATCAATATGTGTAGAAGTGTTCAATGAGATTGCCAGGTTTTTTGAAAGATAAATAGTTTTACATGCTTCAGAAGTAGACTCCAATTGGCTAAGGAATTGGCTAAAGGCTAAAAATGTGACATCATTCTTGGCAAGTGATAAAGATATATTTTTGTTAACAGACACTATATTAAAAATGCACTATAGTACTTCTAAGTAAAAATCTGTGTGTAAGAATAATGAAATGTTTTTCAGTTGAGAATAATTTTTAAAAGAAATGCAATTTACTGACAGTCCTCTGTACAAGTCTTTTAATGCAATGTATTTTTTCTTCTATACTCTTTTTTCTTTAAATTCAGTTAATGCATATGATAGGAATACTTCTAAATCAATACCATTATTTAGCAGATAAATGTAATTATTGTCTATTAATTCTTCCATCAAATCCATGTTTGTGTAATAGACATACTGTAATTGTCTTCTTGAGTCCAATCACATACTCCAACTTTCAGCAATTATGTTTTAACTTAATTCCAATGACTGATTAAAACCATGTGTATTCAGGTTTAGATAGATGTGCCTACTATGGGATTGTTAAACCTGCAGAAAATATGTTTTTAATAATCCATTAGTATTTAATTAGCATGCAATAACTGTCTTATTAAATCTAAATTAAAACCTTATTTGAGGCATATAATTGAAAGTGCCACTGGGTAAAAACTAATCTGTCCGGGAGTAATTGACATGGAATAACAATGCTAGATTTTTCTTTTCTGTAGTTTTCAGGGTCTTCCCAACATTTGCTTAGTCATCACAGTGGAATCTTGCAACAATCATTTTTCTGCAAGTGCAGCATTTAAAATGTGTTTTGGGTCAGAGTTGTCATCTTTTGAGAGTTCATCTCGATTTGAAAGATGATTCTTTGAGTGGAGGATGAGGAATTCTTAAACCTTTACCAGATGCCAAAATGTGTGTGAATGCTTCCCACTAACCAGTGAAGAAGGAGAGATGGTTTACAACACACACCACATGGTTAGGTGTCCCTCAGTGCCTCAGCATACCCTGACAAACATGAAAGGAAGAGGAAGTTTTGTGACTCTATCTTTTTATAATAGTAAAGTTATTAACAGATGTACAAGGGGTCATGCAACACAGCTGGTGAGAGCACATTACAGTAAAATTAGACTATTTACAGAAATTGTGACACTTTTCATTGTTCCAGGGTAAGAGGAATCCATAATCCATCCAGAAATGTGAATTCATAAATGCTACTGGTGGATTTGCTTCAGCAGGACAGCTGAAGGAGTCTGTGTACATTATTAAACCAAATTGCTTGTAAAATTCTAAACATCATTGGTTTGAGATTAATAGCTACTCGAGACCCTGTAAAGATGTGTTTAATTAACTGGCTAACAAATTTATAGCAAAAATCTCAGATCTGCTTTGCAGAGTCCAAGTTCGCTGTTCTCTTTTCTCATTGTAAGCCTCTCCTTCCTTGACAGTAAGAGAGAAAAACTGCAAACACAGGAAACATAAGTTAGAAGAACTGTAATTTAGCAGGTGAATCATGGGAGATAATTTTCTTAGGATATTTTGTATTGGTGCTTATGCATTGTCACCCTCAGGCTGCATTGGGTGCTAGTCTCCATGAACATCAAGGTCCCATTTGTAAGCCAGCCATTATCTTGCTTGTATCGTTATTATTGCCTTGATCTGGGCAATGTCCTCATGAACCTGAGACAGTTCTTCAGATTGGGATTTGGCAGTAAAGGATGGGGTAATTCCAGATGTTGATGGGGCTGTCTAAGGATCCAAGACTGTGGTTAGAGATGAAATAAAAGATTACCAAGGATGGAGAGCAGGGAGAAGCAGTAAAATATTTTGCTGATTCCGTAGACAGTGTTGGCCAGCAATGCCTAGACAGACCTCAATTCCTGAGTTGTGGTGGACAGTTCTGTCCCTTCTCAAACTGCTCACAGGACAGAAGTTCAACTCTCTGTTTTTCATAACAAGCTGGAGAGGATGAAGGTTAAAAAATATTAAAGAAGGATGTAAAGCAAGGAAACTTTCAAAGGGGAAGGAAGAAACTTGAGAGCAATCTCATCTATGGGCAGAAATGTGGCCTCTGAAGGACAATGGGAATTTTGAAAGACATGTACAGTACAACAAGCAAGGTGAACACAGAAAGGCATCAGGGCTCATTTGAAGAGGGCCAAAGAAAATGATGTATCCAGTGACGGGGACAACCCCTAGAACTACCCAAGTCTAATTAAATTATTCCTTTTACTTGTAATATGTTTATGATTAGGCCATACTTGAATAGCTGTCATGGTGAGTGCACTATGTGTGTAAAATGTGATCTATTTATTTGAGCTTAGACTCTTAAGTGTTACTGGACATCCATGCAAAACTGGAGTGGTTTTACTCTGGAGCAGTGAAAAGTGTCACAATTTCTGTAAATAGCTCTATTTTGCTGCAATTTATTCCCACCAGCTGTGTTGTGTGATTGCTTATACAGAGCAACATGTGATAGGAACTTGTATAACAAAGAGATACAGCCCATGAAAAGCTCATGAAAACCCATGGGCAGCAGAATTCAGTCAGACCACCTAAGCCCTATAGTAGTAACCATCCAAGTACATGAAATACAGTCAACACAAATTATTATACCCCGTGAAGTTGTTCAGAATCAACACTGAGATGCTGATGTGGCAGGGAGGTAGCTAAGGGTGAGAACTGCTGAGCAGAGAAAATAGGGTACAAAATTATTTAATTGCTCATCTTCATTTGAAATTGGTGGAGAGTCAGGTCCAGCTGTGGAAACTCCCTGGGGTTTATTTACATAGCCCGATTTGAGGCACCTGTCTAAAGCTCCTAACAAGGTTAATAGAGCACTTAGGTTAAGAGCTAATTACAGCCTAGTCTGAGGTTCTCTGAATGGCTCTCTGGTGGCACCACTGGACTGGAGGCAGCCAAGGCTCCCCAGCCAGGGACTGATTCAGGTGGTGTGAGCGTTTACACCCTGAACTTCAGAAAATTCAACAGTGTTCATCATTATTGTTAGTGCATGGCTAAAGACTGTACAAATCATAGAGAGAAAGACATAGTAACCACTTTGTGAAATAGTATATATGTTACTACCAGTTTGGGGTTAGGGTTTCAGCAAGGAATAACTCTCGTGTCTGTGGATCTGTGTTGACTTCAGCAACACCAGTTTACACTTGCTGAGGATCAGGACTCAGGGTTGCTTTTTAAAAGCAGTCTTCTGTCTACTCTAGGTGCATGTTTGCATGTGCTCTCTTTCCCCTGCTTGCTAATATTTTTAAGCAAAAGAAGCTGCTGTGTCATCACTGAGGACAGGGATATTAACAGGGTTATCAGAGAAAAAATTATTACATGTCCTTCATTGTCTTGTTTTTCAGTGCTGGCCTGTAAAATCAGGATTACTAAAAAGTAAAAAAATCTGTTGCAGGTTGCAAAAAGTAGAAGTATTTGACTTTCATTTCTAATCAAACAGGCTAAATATTCATGTTTTTGTGCCTAAATGAAACTTTTGTATGCAGTCTTCCACCCCATCTGTATGAATAGTGGCATTGTAACAGGATGAGGTCACTGCATAAGGGAAAGTGAGGTAAGAACACAGCTGAATCTACAGCCTCTGCTACGTGGTGCACCAGCTTTGCTTAAAGGAATACAGAGCTTCTGCCTGAGCCAGAGTCGCTGCAGGCACTGCCTGCAGAGCTGAATGCTTCTCACAGGGCTTTAGATGCATTCCTGGCTCTACTGTATGGTCTAATGCACAGTATACAGTTTCCTGTGCTTTTACAAACTGCACTTCAGAGACCTCTTTACACATCTAATATAAGTGAAAATCCATATGGTTTATTTTAAAGCCTTCATTTTTAAAAAAATAAACAGTTATCAGGCCTCATTCTGCTTTGACTTATGTGGCGTAAATCCTGAGAAGTTCCTTTGTAATATTTACTAATGTTCAGAATTTATGCCAGCATCAGGGGGAGCAGCATTTGGCCCATCTAAGGCTTTTTCCCTCTCATGCTTTTCAGAAGAAATTACTCGACTTTATAAAGAATCATGGCTTCCTAGTGGCATCATCTTTGTATCTAATGGGAATTCTCACATATGAGAAGTATGGCATAACCCAGTGTGCACATCTGAGAGCTGGGCAGTGGAAGGGTGACATAGCAAAGCAGTGTTTGAAGGAGTGTGAGATTTGCTAAATCTGTATGTCAGTTCATATTTTACCTATTCCTTGTATTAACTTAAAAGGCCATATAAACAGGTTGCCAAGGGTACACTGGCAAATTGCCGTTCCTCACCCACCATCATAATTAGAACTCTGAGAACTTGGAAAAACCCGCCTAGTGAGCAAGCCCTTCTTGCCTGTTTTCCACAAGGATCTCCAAGCTCACAAACCTGGGCAGACTTGGAGCAGCTGCTATTTCAAATAAGACTGTCCATCCCAGCCTCACCACCTAGAACGGGTGCCAAAGGGGCTCTGTTTTCATCCTATGCTTCCTCTTGCTGCTTTGGCTTCCCAATGTGGCTCCATGAGTTCCCAGCAAATTTGTCTGAAATAGAAATACCTTCTTGCTCGTGATAACCTTTGCCACATTGTGCATGAATGAACCGACCACTCTTCTCAACCTAGACTTACTGGAGTAGCTTGTTTCTGTCTCACCTATCAACCTCTTCCCTTCAGTCATCTGCTGATAACCTTGAGGTCAGACCAATATGCCACCTGATGTTTCAGAAGCAGGATGCTCAGTACTATGTTCCCACTGTAGCAGGCTTCTGATCAAGCTAACACCAGGGTTTATTAACCAATCTTGGCTTTTTCATTTACTTGTTTTTTTGGGGTTGGTTTTTTTTTTTCCCCTCCTCACTTCACAGGCTGTGAGTTGAGCCAGAAGTGTTAGCAAGGTAAAATCGTAAAAGTTTTACAAGGGTTTTTAACATCCTTTGGTACCCTCATCTTTGCCAAGCACAGGAAAACCAGGTAGAAGCTAGTGAAGCATACAGAGAAATTTGGAGAACCTTATCTCTGGAAAAACTAGCCACTTTTTGGTTACCTGAACCAAGATCTTATTAAGCCTGAGTTAGTAGGCTTGTGTGTGTCCTTCCTATAGAAAAAGTAGTTCAGAGGCTCTTTTATCTTTGCTCTACACATACCCCAAACACCAAAATAATTTCTGGTTTTCCTGCCCTTGCAATGTCCAACTTACTCATGAACGTTGAAGCTGCAAGTGACAGGCTGAGAACTGTTCCTGGTCTGTACTAGTCTGATGTCTGCTCTTACCCTTGGCTTCTCTGACTCATCTGGCAGTTTGGGATTGTTGCAGCATGAGGAGAGAGAGGGAGAGAGAAAGACACAAGCCTGGGTGATAGAGAGAGTAATGGTAGCATGTAAAATAACATAAAAATAAGGGAATAAATGAAGCAGAAACTTAAAAAAACATAATTGTACAAAGACCCTGCAAAAGGAAAAGGGTATCCAAAGTGCTGTGGCCAAAAACAAGTATCCGGGTAGCATTTCGAATAGCCACATTCAGTCTATGGAGGCTAGACATGCACCACCAGCTGCTTTTTTTAGGAGAGCACAGTAAATGTGACACAAAAGATTAAATGCTGGTGCTTCTTTCCAGTTGTGTCCTTTGGTGCTACTTGCATCTGACTTATAGAAAAGGAAACATTATGAGGCGGAAGCAAGAGAAACTTGCAGGGCTGCCGGAAAGAACAGGCTGTCTGCTTCCCTTCCCTCCCCTCTCTTTCCTCCTCCTGCCTCTGGCCACCTGTCAGCATTGCCTTGCCTCCCCCATCATCCTCGCTCCCGCCAAAACCTCCCTTTGTCTTAATATGCATTTTAAAGCCTGGTCTTGTTATGCTTTAATTATATTTTCTGGTGGCCGTTGCTTCTTTACCAAATGTCCGTGTCCTGTTTGTGTCAGGATAGGAAAGGCTGGGAGTCAGAAAGTGGAGGGGGAGAAATTCGGGCCTATGCAGCCCGAGCATAAATGAGCCTTTTGCTTCCAGGTCAGTAGTTGAAGTCCAGCCCACAGAAGTCGGGCTGGAAAGTGATAGCTGCTTTGGGGCCTGCATGTAAAGCTTTAGTTGGTGGTCTTACAGATCAGACAGGTGTCCAATTCGCTGCTGGCCCTAATTGGCATCTTTGCTGGCAGCTTCAGAAACAGGGCCAAATACTGCGTGGGCGCCAAGCCTGCGATACCCCTGCCTGGGTGGTCCTTCTAAATTGGTGACAAAGCAATCTGGCAAGGTAGCCAAGGGAGGCTCAGACTGCTGCTGTCTGTGTTGTGTCCATTCTGTAAATAAACGGATATTCAGCTCAAGTACTGTTCCTGCAGCTTTGATTTCGCTTTTAAGAAGGTGCTTTTTCTCTTCTTTGCACTAATTTTTTTTTTAACCTTGAAACAATTAAACTTTGAAGAAACTAATGGATTAGAAATGTAAAACTAAATTAACAAAGAGACAGTTCAGGCAGGGATCCCATTTTGGGGGGGGCTCGTGGAGATGGATAAACTGGTGTTACTGAAATAACCTAATTCTGGGACATTTTAAATTATTTTGTTTACCAAACCATCCCAAGCAAGATGCCTGCCTGTCCACAGTGTAATCACCCTTGTGCGAGTACAGAATCAGTGATTGTGACTTGGAGCAGGATTATGTCTTGGTTCATGATTTTTCTGCACATCTATCTGTTTCTACATACAAATAGTAGCTTCCAAAGAATAAAGCTCTGTAAGGTTTTTACATGCATCTCTGAAAGCCTCAAGGAATCTGATTTTAAATATGTGTACTTGAATCCTTCAGCTTCCCCCTTTTTATTTGCTTTTGCATTTATTCAGACCTCTCGAGTCCTTGGAAATCAGATGCATGAGGCTGTGTGATGCTGGTCTGTGATAAGGGCAGGCATGCAGGTGCAGATTTGTGTGTTGGCATCCTCCAAACACACTGATGCTGGGGTGGCAGAGGATATTAGGCTGTTGCTGAGGATTATGATGTCTTTTAGTGGTTCCTGGTTGCTGCAGGTTCCTGTCCCTCTCCTGCTCCAACACCTTGCATGGTTAGGTAGCTGCTGCAGGTAAAATTTCAGACCATGAGGGATGCTGCAGTGTCCAAATGAAATTCCCTGAGATCCTGGTGCCCCCAAGCAGTGGAGAAGGAGGTGAGGCTGAAAGATCTGAGTCACATGGGAAGTAGCAAGCGTGTGTGCTCACTGAACAAAGCAGGGTCAGTTCCCCTGGTCCTGATGCACAGGTCTCCTAGCACATGTCCATGCAGTCAGGATAAGCTGTAAATGAATCCCAGTGGTCTCCTGGTCCTCAGCTCATCTCAGAGGTGCTTGGAGAACTCTTACCTTGTTCTGCCCTTGTGCCCTACAGTTTTGTCTGCCATAGCTCAGAGCCCTGCTAGGGACAGGGCTGAGCAGCCTATGTGCTGGGAAGAGCCATGTAGGAGCAATACAGAAATGAGGAGCACTAGGAAATACCACGCGTGATACACTCAACAACTTTGTCTGCTGTTGCAAATCATATGTGGTTTTGTATTCCCAAAGTGAATGTAAATTGTCACTGTTCAGTTGGCTTCAGCACTCTTGCCAACTCACTCCAGGTGTGGTTCAGCCCCATAATCTTTAAAACAGTAAAAACAAATTCAAAAATGTTCCCCACATTTGCTCTGCTTTTGTGAGGCTCCACATTCTGCCTGGGCCTCACTGGGTATGGCTGCTGCTCTTGGATTGTTTAACTCTTGCAGTGGTGCATTGCAGTATACTGTAAAAGTTGCTTTTTGTCTTAGTCCAGGTTATCGTTTCTAATTGTACATTTTCATCTACAAGTGCCAAGTTGCTCCATTAAAAAAATAAAAACATAACCCCCCAACTACATGCTAAATTCCTGGCTGCATAGTAAAGATTGATTACATGTGTTTATGTGTAATTTTAAAATGGTTCATTCAGGAAGTGTATGGTCTTTTAAAGGCAAGTTTAAAATCTTCAATTTTACCTAAGTTTATTTATATTAGGGAAAAGGGCCTGGAGTACTAAGCAAACCCCCATGATATATAGGGCTCAACCTGAGAATTCTCTGAACTATTTTATATGTATTTTTATTCTATCAATATGCTCTTTCATGGCTACTAATTAGTTTTGTTAGTTGACTTACAGAAAAGCGTATATAAAATAAGGAGTAATTCCATAGCACTAATAGTATTAATGAAAAGCATGAAGTCTGGAGGTAATTGTAAAAGAACTAGTTCAACCAAAAAATAATTCTCATTTGAATTAGCATGATTAATTGCATAGCTTTTCCTTGTCATAGTACACTGAAATTGAAACAGGATGTTTTAAAACTTTCAGTGTTTAATTCTAGTATATGTTAGAAAAAAAATATATACACATTGTGTACATATGCCTAAAATAAAGCTATAAATAAACAAGAAAGACTAAACTTCCATTCTACTTTTAGCTGATTTTTTAAATTAAAACAGTAATTTGATTGCACAGGAAAGTAAATGTGACTGTAAGTTGGTGCTGGTTGCTCCTGTGTCAGGTAGAGGATTGCAGAGCTTTTGCACAGTGTGCCTAATTGGTTTACACTCTGGATGCTTTTATGCAGGCTGGAGCTATTTTGCCTGGAGGGGTAAAAGAGGAATCACCTTGTTTGTTTCTTTTGCACACTAACTATAGTATTTGCTTACTAAATACATTGACTCTATAAATATCATGGTGTTTCTGAATGTGAACTGATGGAGTGCTTGCTGGTGCACACAGAAGATGGTAGCGGGTGGCATTGCTCCCTATCTGTGCATGTGCAGCACTGGAGTGTGAATCAATCTTCTCTCCAGTACCACGTATCCTCGCAGCATTCCTAACATGCCCAGGTTCCTATAGACCTGTGGTGTGCCCTGGGTGTTTATTATGTGGAAAAAAAGGAAATCCTGCCAATCCGCATCACTAATGCAAGTTTGTCAAATGACATCAGCAGCAGAAGAGAATTTGGTTTCTAACCACATGCAAATAGGTCCCAGACTGCTGGTTATGCCATGATGTCAGCTCTGATTTCTCATCCGTTATTTGATGGGCTTCAATGCGTAAATGCCAGATATGTTCCCCCTCCTTTTCTTCTCCTCCCACGCAGAGCTTCTGGGTTTATTTTGACTTTATTTGTAGAAAATGTGTTTTGAACAACAAACATACCTCCTCAGAAGTTTATTTCAAGAGTGATTTCCTGCACAAGCCTTCCTTGTCTGTGTTATAATTTTGCATAATGGTGAGCTGTTAATTACTAGAACAGTTCAGATATTTTCCCAAGGGATTCAGCTAAGTGTCAGTAATAGTTACAATGCTCTTTGTCATGAATTGGCATTAACTTTGTTAATAAAAGCTACTGTATTATTTTGGCCACGTGAAGCATTAAAGCATGTCAGCCTGCCTGAAGGTATGCCAAGACACAGCAGCAAATCAGGTCATGTCATGCAGGTTAACATCAGGTTAGATTTTATGGCATGTATGTCTGCAGAAAATTGCACAGGCCTCCAGTCTGTGTAATTTGGGATACTGGGATATGGCACTTGTCACTGCTAGGTCTAAGGATTGAAGCTTTCTGAGCTATTAAAAGTATGTCTCTTGTCATCAGGTGTTAGCTGTCTTGTTCAGCCTGGACTGAACTTCTCCTCTAAGATGTAATCACTTCCAGGGGGTAATCCAGCCCTGAGACATGGGATGGTTTGTTCTGTGCAGAAATAATCTCGATATGTATTCTAGGCTACTGAGCCTAATTTTATATTAATTCTGATCTCAGAGAGTTCTCCGTAACTGGTGTTCACAGCCATGTAAAAACGATTTTTTCCAGTTTCCTTTTTTCTGTATCTTTCCCAGAGACAGGAGGAGGGCATTGGCACCTTCTCAGCATGGGCTACATCCCTCTGCCTGCCACTCCATAGACCTCTGCCCTAGGAAGACACTGCATTAGCTGCTCTTTCATTGAAGAAACATGAAGGACTTGAGAGTTCTTCATGACTTTTGGATTTAGCCTGCATCAGTTATTTTCAGAGGAGAGCTTAGAAAAGGTGGGAAACAGGGAAACTTAAGCAGATGTCACCAGCAGTTTAATTTGGTTTTCAAACAGAGGTCTCTGGGTCGATTAACTTCACACAGTTCTGCATACATCAGTTCAAATGGTTCCCTTATAAGGCATTCTGTAAATAGTATTTCCAACAGAAGGGAGCTTAAGTCTATTTGCAAAGCTACTGAATAAATACACACCAAATAGAAATCGAATTACAGGGACCGATGTCTTTCTAACAGTGCTTAGTTCAAGTAATGGAAGTATTACAGGCAACTCAGAGAGCCCCTCCCCCAAAATCACACAGATGTAATTAATTAATGTCTACATTGCCAAAAAAAGGGAAGTATTTTGACAACAGTTATTTGGAACAATTATGAATTGTTCTTTCTTATAGCCCCAAAAGGCAAAAGCAGGAATTTAACTACAATACAGTGCCCTTTTTCCCCCTATTTTTTCTTTCTGATCAAGTCTTAGAGCTCACATATTGAGTAACTGGGAGAGAAGCCAAAAACATTCTTTTTACAAATGATTTTAAACTATGCATGAGGTGTGTTTTTTCCTTTTGTTTCATGGAAACATCTTTGTTGTTGGCAAAAGGTTTAAGTTAAGAAAGTTGGTCTATAATTCCACGTTGCCAAGGTTTCAAGACCAGGCCTAGATGGTCCATAAAACTATTTCCTCTTAAGCAAGAGTTCCGCCTTATTAAGAACAGAGTCCGTGGTCATCTCATGCCTTTCCTTGATTGCTAACTCTCCCTCCTGGGGATGCACAGATGGTGGGAGGTTCGGCAGCCCTGCGTCTGCCCCTTCCTCTTGCTGGAGCTCTGGGACCTCTGTGAAGTTAGTGCTCGGAGCTGGTTTGAGGACAGTAGTGGGGTGGTGCAGAGGTAGAGAAGGGTGTTCCTGCACTTGGGACCCCTCTGAGGTTTTAGGGGATACTTAGGGATGTCTTGAAGCAGTGGGCGTCTCCTGTATGTGCCGTCGTGTAGTCATGATTGGGGACCATGCCAAGGGCAGTGTGCTTTTGGGGAGGGAACTGCTAAAAGAGCTGATGGAGAACAAATCCGTCATGGCCCTTCCCTTCAAATCTTCTCAGGCAGAAGCATTCATACCTCAGACCTCCCCTGAGGAAGGAGATTCAAGGGAGACTCAAACAAGGGAGGCAAAAGTTAGCAAGTAATGGGGCGTTAACTGAGTGAGACTTGGCCTCTGGCTCCAGTTGGCAGGTCCCTGAAATCATATTCTGAGAACTGACTGCAAGCCCTGGCTGGAGCATCGCTTGCTCCTCACTGCCTGACAGACAGACAGTAGTGCTGTGACTCACAGCCAGCTCACAGGCAACCAGCACCCTCCTCGCTACCCCCATGCAGCTCGATGGAGGTGCAGGTTTATGAGATGGTTTATGAGATGGTAAAGCTGCTTGGTTTGAGCCATCCCTGATCAGAGCAGTCAGTGCTGTATGACCCAGGTCTCTGCTGGGGGCTGGACCTCTGCTCTTCTCAATCCCCAATTCCTTTGGAGTTGAGAGGGTCTGCTATCTGTTTACATACTCACCACTCTTTCCTTTTCCCACACTTTTTTTGCAAATTTCTAAGTAATTGCCAGAGCTGAATAAACGTCTATAGATTATTGCTTTGACTAATTCAATCTAAACAATAAGCATGATTAAATGAAGAGGGCTTAGTTTATATAAGAGCCAAAATGGTAAAGAGGGCATTTGTATGTTTATTTCTCAAACTGTGTATGGTAGAGATACAGGTAGTCAGAGGCTAATCCAGGAGAATGCAGTTAACCCAGGAGGAGAATCCAGTTTAAGAATTACTCTTGTGCCTGTTTCAAAACGAGCTGGGAGAGCTTGTTGCATGCTTTAATTGAAAGCAAACGTCTCGTGGGTATTTATCCCGATCTTGATAGATCAACTCGGTAACACATAGGATATAGGGCAAGGTTGTTGAGTGCATTTATGTCTTGTATTTGAACTTCTCAGATATATTGTAGTCACTTACACCCTTGCTAGTATATGTGGAGACAAAATTTGGTCTCAGCCTGGTTTTTGCATGCTTGCAGCCTTGCTGCAATTCTTCTGGATTTGTTCTACTATACATAAAATTCAGATCATGTTTGTGGTATGAACTGAAGTGAAAATATCACTGCTTGCTTTATTTTGAGGGGGCAGGAGGAGAGAGGCTGATGCATATTGGGCGCTATACAGACTGAAACCCAGTGATTTTTTTTTCTTCTCTAATTTGTATGAAAGAAATATAAAAAATATGTCTCTTACCATCTTTTTATAAAAAGTGATGTTTCCCCTTTTAATTTATCAACGGTTGGAAAAATTTTGATACTTATAAGAGTAGACAAAATGAATCAAGATAGACAATGATGCAGAAGGACTGTACACACTCGTGTGCTTGTGAACAAAGGCAAGTTGTAACTGACCAAAGTATTTGCCAGATTCTCCTCCTTAGTCCTCTCACTGCTGTAGAGCTGGACACACCTTTTGACTTGCTGCATTTCAGGTGCAGATGTCCCAAGCATGGTGGCATGAAATAAATGTCAGAAATTTGGTGGGATTTGTCACTGTCTGGAAGTGTTTGTTCCTTGCATAGGCTATAAAGGATGCTTAGGTGACAGGGTTGAACGAATTTTTTTGTTGCGGAAGTAAAGTAAGAAAAAGACTTTTTTTTTAAACAGGATTACTGATTAATAAAGTAGGCCAAACAGGTACATTTTATATTTATGTAATTGCTGATAGTGAAGATGTCTGTGCAGGTGATGATTCCTGTTGGAGTCTAGTTTATGGGTACAGTGTGCTTGCACAGTCATTTTTCGTTGAAGTTCCAGGTATTTCATCTGTCTCTGAGTTTAGAGAAAGTGAACGCTATACATTCATATAAAAACTTTTACTAGTTTTTTTGTTTGTCTAAATATGCATGTGAGTGCAAGCAAGTATACATCGTTAAGAGTCACTGTCACTGTTGAAAGTCTTAGCAGTAATTCTGCTACTCTCAGCACCTCAGAAAGGCCATGTTAAAAAAAAAAAAAAGATATATACATATTCAAAGTAATATGTTTCATGTGTTATTTCACTTTGTCCATTCCCATAAAGGTTGGAAGCAAAATTGGAGTTGATGTCAGTGGGAACAATGTCAAATTTGTAATGTGGAGTTCAGACCCAGATTTCACTTCCTGTTAATATGAAAAGCAGTTCAAAGCAGTAGATTATAAAGTCTTTACCTACCATATTACTCCCCATTTTCTTTTATGCTTTTGTCATTTAATAAAAAAATATTTCATATTTTACCTTGGAGTAATTGGAGACTGGGAGATCTGTAATTCTCCTGCTATTTCCATGTTTCAGTTGTCACCTAGAAATTTATATCTATACTTAGGATAATGAGATTTAGTGGGGTCATTTACACTCTGTGAACATTATATAAATCACCATTACCCGTTTGTTTATCATGTGGCTTTTACCTTTTCTATCATAGATAAATATTTTATACAGTCTGTTACTATTCATATTCTCTTTATGAAATTAAGCATATAGTATTCATTTAGGCAATGACAATAACAGGAGATAATGTCAGGTCCAGTATTAGTCATTGGAGTACTGTTTGGGGTTGTTAAATCAAAAAGAGCTGAAAGCATAGGTTGACTTTCAGTGCTCTATTTATTATTTTCAGATGTTAAAAAGGCTCTTGCTGTACTACAAGCAATGATTATAATCACTTGCTATCACTAGAGACAGTTAAAGCAATTGCATTGTCAAAATTACGTTTTAAAAATCAAAACGATATAGTAAGTTGCAGTGTGTGTAATAGTTCCCTGAATGTCTTTGATAAATATTCATTGCAATGCTCTTAATTATATTCTACCTTTTAAATTTATGTTTTTTCCTTCAAACGTAAGTGATGAGAATCTCTTTTTCCTACCTAAATGAATTCAGAAAGCTCTTTAGCAAGTAAGTAGGTAAACAGTTTGAATCTTACACCAATTTCATTTTATATCAACATCCTTATTGGCTTGGGATCTGATTTCTAGTTGAGCTGTACTTTACTACTATTTGCCCAGACATTGTGGCACATAGGAGCACTAATTTTTATTAGAGCAAACATGTTTGCTAGCAGGGGAGATGAGAAAGCACTACCTCTCCAGTTCTATTCTGCATTCTTCCTCGATTCAAGCAAACTTTATAATTGCCTTTGTGTTCCCAACTCTAGACTAAAGGATTGACTTAGGAGAACCAGAGTGCATCAGGGGCAGTGGGGGCAGCACATGTGCAAATAATTGACCAGAGTATCTGACCCCAACACCTAAGTCTGACCTTGTGTCCTGGACCTGTTCAACACCCCTGCATTCTCCTTACTCATCCCAGCTTGGGCTCAGGAAGGAGCACCACCCTTCACTCTAAGTGTTTAGTCATTTGTTGGTGATCAGTGGTGGTTTGAGCCAGCTTCTTGCTCTTACTTTGCCATCTAGTTTGCAGTAAGAAATAAAAGGAGAGAATTGGGAAGAAAGACGTGCACTGACAGACATTCAAGGGATCTGAAACTCCTGACTGCATTGTATTTTGACAATAGTCCTATTAAATGTGAATCATTCTGTGTATTATTCTTATTACTCATTCACCTCATATATCAGGCTTGGTCCAAGTACTGCTGAAGTCTTTTCACTGACTTTACTGGGAGTGGGACCAGGACCTCGGTGCCACATTAGCTGTGTGCTTTCATGGCCAGTTGTAAAGCTGTTGTTCCATGCAGCCTGCAGCAAAAATACTGAAAACTCAGCCTTAATATTGGCTGGGTTCTTTCTGCCTTCTCTAGCTTGGTTCTTTTGACCAATAGAGGTAGAGTAATATTACTGATAACAAAGAAATATATCCTTATAATCACCCAATTGTTTAAGTTGCATCAAGGGGCATTTAGGTTAGATATATTGGAAAAGTTTTATCATGGAAAGGGTTGTAAAGCATTGAAACAAACTGCCCAGGGAAGTGGTGGAGTTACCATACCTGGAAATGTTCAAAAGACAGGTGAGGACATGGTTTAATGGTGAACATGATGGCGCTGCTACATTGACAGTTTGACTTGATGATCTTAAAGGTCTTTTCCAACCTTGAGGATTCTATGATTCTATTATAAAGTACAAAAATACTCTAATGGCATTCAGAAAAGAAATGGTTACTTTGGGTCTTTACCATGTTCTGCTTTGACCTCTGAAGCCAAAAAAGGCTCTGGGTGAACTCTCTCAGACTTTGAAAATGGCGTATTGAAATAAGTCTACTGAAATTATCTATTGGAAATACTGAATAATAATTTTTAAATTGAAATGGTGCAAGTCTCTACACAATAAAGATATCATGTCCAAGAATTAAACCATATAAATGAAAATTGATGTACACTTTAGCAATATCTCTCTGAGACATCTCTGCGTGTAATATCTTTCCTTGAATATGTCTCTTTCTTTTTACAAAATTGGGCCAATGAATTGTGCCCATTAAATGCTACATTTACTAGCTCGGGTTGCTGAATCTGGCCCTTATTAAACGTTCAGACAAGGTTGTTGTAGTTTATTTTGTAGGATGCCTGGTTAGAACATTAAATACAACATGGAAAAATAAACTTAAAAGTAAAATGGTTCAACCCTTGCCCTACCGGGAATTTTTATCCTTGATTAGATGAAGGCCGAAACAAGTCACAGTTTCCAAGTGAATTATCCCAAATATAAAAATTGGATCAAATAATTTTTGCAAGGGTGAATCTTACTGAGAAATGCTTTTGGTTTTTGTTTTTTTTTTTTTTGTGTTCAGGGTTCATGTAGAGTGATTAAATTAGTTTCTACAAAAGGGAGGATTTTGCTAGAACCAACAACATTTGCCAGTAAAAGACACCTTGCAGTATCACTCAGTAAAAGCTCCATTTCTATTCATTTTTGCACATTATGATCAACGTTTCTCCTCTGAGATTCTCTCTGTAATTCTTTTTAAAGATAATGAAAATTGTAGCTTCTAAAAGACAATATTGTGTGTGAGAGTGTGCCATCTCATGACAGGCTGAGCAACTGATGCTGAAAAAAAAAAGAAAAAAAGTCTCCAATTTTTTTTTTCTCCTTCTTGCATGGTCTGATGTCCTCAGCAAATTTTTAACTTATGAGAGTCAGCAGTGTTAGCAATGAGCTTCTTTATTTCTTAAACAGTCTAGCACAAATTTCCATATTAATTTTAATTACTCACAGATTTTTAGCAATCTGAGATCAGTGAAAGTCAGTATTTCCCCCCATTACTGCACAGCAATAGTGATAATGTCATTATAATTCCCAAGCTTAGCATTTCTCTGTATTAGACTTCAGGGGAATGGATTGTTTAAGGTGCCCTGGCATATTAAATGTGAAGTTTATCAGCAATAGGTCTGTAATATCAGCCCTGTAGTGAAATTTTTTGATAATTCCCCAGGAATGTGTAGTTACTATAAATTTCATATGCAGTAGTACCTCCGCAAGCTGTGATGTTTTCAGTAATGGGACTTTGATACATTGTATGCTAAGATTTGCAATATCCCAGAACAAAAGCTGTCAGAGGAGTTGTGAGGAAGGGTTACTTGTTCTGTGACCCATCACCCCCTTCCCTTCCCAGTGTGGATTCTGATCCTCAAGACATGTTTGAAGTGGCAGATTTTGTTAACTTACTGCTCTGTCCAGTCCTAATCAGCACCATCCATCAGCCACCATCCTGCCAGGCTGTTCATGTCTTCCCCATCCTAATCTTCCTGATACTTTTAAAGCTTTGTTTACAGTTGCAAACACTTTCACATGATGTTGAGCAAATTGCATGAAATGTTCCATGGTTTTGATTAGGAAAAAAACTTAAAAATAGACTCCTTTCTATCAAAAAGTGGACTTCTGAGTCACACTCTGCTGAAAACAAAATGTTTCCCACTTGATGGGAAATGAAAATAGGTGCATTGATAACAATGCTGGGCTTTTCTGTACATGCATCCCTTCTGCATCGCCAGGACCAAAGCAGCATCCTCAGTTGGTCACTGTGTGGCTCTCTTGGTAAAGCTCAGATCTGTTGGCGCCTCAGCTCAAGATTTGCTGGAGAAGGCAGGGTGGGTATGCAAATGTATAGTAATGTAATTATTATGTCTCAGTATTGTCATAGTGCCTGAAGAGCCCAATATATTGTTCAGAGAATCTGTGGGCGGATGCTGAAGTAATGGGAAATTACAGTGACTGTGGGTGGTAGAACAGAAACCCAGAGGTAAAAATATAAAATGGGAGCTCTTCGTACTGGCAGGATAAACCATGAACACAAGCCTTTACTAAAGGATCCCCCAAATGTTTCTGTAGAGCAATGTTTCTTCACAGTTTTAGAACTGGAAGGGCATCTCACTTTCATGAACTCCGTAGATAATGTGGCGTCCCACTGTTGTTTATATGTTGGGCAGAGAAGGCAGTGGTGGCATTCATGTGATAGATGAGATATGCAGCAGTTATTGTAAACAGAATACTATTTAGTGAAATCATAATTTTGCTGCTCTAATTACAAATATTTTAATTAGACACTAACACAGATAGGGCATTGACTCCCAGCTATGGCCTTGCCTATAGACGCTGACCTCCCAGCTGCACAGGTTAATGTGTTTCCACACATTTCAAGGACCACTTCTGATGTCTCCTAGACCACCAGTTGAGTAACACTGCTCCAGGACATATTTGCTCCCACCTTGCAGGCATACGGGATTTACTTTTTGCACTTAAGTAAAATGCAGTCTTCATCGCTCAGGTTGTGGAGTGTTGCATTTTACACGGGTCCAAATGACTGCATGAGATGCAAAGAGAGTGAGATATGTTTGTATTTCATGCCAAAGCCTTTAATGAACTGGAATGATTTTTTAACTAAAACCCTTTGAGGTACAAAGTTTTAGCTTCTTAGAAAGAGAATCATATTCTCTCAGTAACTTCAAACAGAAAAGGAGGATATTTGCAGGTACAATTTTAAGGAGGTAGAATGTGAATCAGGTTAGATTTTCATATGGATATCTCTTTTCATGTGATTGTTCTAGGTAAGTTCTTATGGTCCTTCAGTGATTATAAGTGACCTGGGCTTCTCTTTGAAAGAAGAAGGGAAAAAGTGCTTTCCATCAGTGAATTTCTGCCACCCCTCACCTACCACGCAATGCTGGGTGACTGGTTCTTGCTAAAAAAGAAAGCAGCATGCCAGCTGGATATCTTCCTGCGGTAGCTAGGTTTTCCTTGGAGGTTTCCCATCTCTATACTAACGAGACTTGACTATGCTTGGCTTATGAGCTTTTGCAAACATCCTTGCCAAGGTGGGATGACTGTAGGCAAAATGAGTGCAGCAGAGAGACAGAGGCAAATAAGTAGGAGTGATCAAAGTCTAGAGATTTTCTGGCAGACGCGCCTCCTTCCTACGCTCTACAGCCAGTGGGTCCAGTGCTTTTCCCTTCTCCTGCGTATGAATCAACACATCCAAGCAAGCCGTGCCAAAGCAGGGAGTGGGTAGGAGACGGCCTTAGCACTGTACGACAGCTGTTGTTTTGCCAATATATTCAGCAGGAAATTCAGAACAAAACTTGCCTTTTGAACCACAAATCTCATTAAAGTTCACCAATGCCACTGGAAAAGAGCAGACTTTAAAGGTTTGCTGGATTTTTTTATTGTTGTTGTTTTTTGTTTGTTGTTTTTTGTTTAATGCTGTTACGATAGGAGACACTATGTAGAGGTTATAAAAGGCTGTCTTTAAGGTTTGGAAAAGTTGTCTGCTGCCAATCCTAGTGAGATGATAGAGGTGGTAAAAAAGTGAATTTGTCAGCAAGAAACATTTATTACTGCATGGCAGAAAGTACTTCCTGTAGAATTGACAGATTGGCAGAGATGCTGAACCCAATTCCCTTTAGTTTCTTCACCAGGGCTTTACAAGAAATTAATGGTGAGAGCCAGTAGATGTAGAGTGGTGTTACTATTCTCTTAGAGTTTCTTTATTCTTGTTCTCCTCTTCTAGATTAAGTAAACATATGTAAAAATATGTACATGTTTTTTTACATAAAAATATGTAATTTTACATGTATGTAAAAATGCATACATGTATTTTTAAGGCTTTTCTTTTGTAGCAAAGATCCTAAAAAACAAAGTTAACCCAAATATAGAAGGAAACCTTTAGCTGGCATTGCATATAACGTTGTAGTACCAACTGCCAATTTGCTGGGTCATTAGAGTTTGATTTATACTTTCACATATGGGCTTGCGTGGGTTGGTCACAGCTTATTTTCCATATTTTGTAACTTTGGTTAATCGTTTCACTCACTGCAGTCCCTGTGTCCAACAGCAGAGTCCTACCCTTGATGGGCGGCATATTCATAACTCTTCAAGCACTGAGCTCCTCCATAGTGTTAGATCCCCGCCTTCTCACCCTGGTTCCAGTAATGTCTTTTCCTTGCTAAGCTGGAGGAGGAGGAGATTCTGTGCCAACTCTTTGAGCTCTCACTCAGCTGCTGCCTTCACAACTCTAAATGTTACCAAGCGCCCCCGTTGTTTTCATTCTTCATCCGTATACTCTATACTTGCTTGGAAGTGAACCTTACGGAAATTTTGGGTTTGTGAAGAACCTCGCAGATATTTCCACTCGAAATGCCATGGTAGCAATAACACACTGTGCTTGCAGTTTGTTGCCCACCTAATGACCTTCAACCGCTTTGCAGCAGCTGCAGAGTGAGATGATGAGATGGTGGGAGTTGTGCCTAAGGACCTGTGAGGGGCTGAATTGGGGCAGACAGGAGGGTTTTACAGGTGGGAAAATGAGAGGGAGTGCAATGAAAAAGGCACACACACATGGTTGTGTGCACAAATGTACAGTCTTTAGTCCAGTCAGTAAAAGCATGAAGGGAAAGACTCACTTCAACTACTGTCAGACACATATGCAGCAATTCATCTCAAGTAATCTCTGTGCACAATCACTGACAACGCAAATTTAACAAAACATTCTCCTTCACCATCCTAAATACCGTAATCATCATTTGCAATCTCATACCTCACTGTCCTTTTGCTAATGCAAAACCACATCAGAGCAATGGGCAAGGTGACTTACAAAATGCGTATAAACTCTGTGTCACGCCGCTAATGCGAACAGTGGAATTTCTGGGATGCTTGCTGGCACTTTGTACTGGGCTTGGGCTTGGGCTTGCATGGGTCATCTGTATTGGAAGACCATAACCTTGCTGAAAAAGTTGGCTTTGGTGGCATTAGTACACACAGGGACATACATACTTCTGATCCTTTTGCCACACCTCATGCATATAGTCTGTAGAATTCAGAGTAATGCACATAGGCAGAACTTTTGTGAAATAAGCAAAGTCATGCTCAAACTCTGTGGACTAGGTAAAGTCTCTTACCCAGATTGCTTATGTTATCTAGTTCATTACTGGTTGGGGGATTTTTTTTGTTCAGGATACTGCTTTAGCACAGTATTTTGAGGAAGAAATTGAATTAGGGGAAGATAAAAGGTGTTCTGTGGTTTCTTTTTAATTGGAGACTGGAGGCAAAGTGCCTCCAGATAATTTCTCAAAGAAAAGTCATTGTCTTCTCCCACTCTTGTCATTAATCTCTAAAATTATTGCACAATTTCTGTTTAATGTGTTAAGATTTCTTAATATGTTAAGACAATGTGGAAAGACAAATTTGAACAGGAGAGAGCATGTTTCTTTGAATGCATAATTTTAAGTCTTTGTCTGAAGTCTTCATCTGTCTTGCCAGGCCTTTTGCAGTTAAAAACTTCATCAAACTCAGTACTATTAAAAATACATATTTTTATAATGGCAATTCATCAAAAGAACTCAAAATTGCTACAAATATTGAGAGTGATGGTCATTGAGATTTTGCTGAGGTGTAGATTGCTTGTGCTGTAGCTGTGTTAACCATTATTGAAAGCAGGGATTCCCAGCAGATGGCTCATGTTATATTTGCAGTTCCACAGTTTTTGGTGTGATACAAAAGACTTGATACATTCACAGTAGTGAATGTCAATGTATCTGGCACAACTTGTGCTTAAATGTAATAACATGCCTAAATGTATTGCACTACGCGTAGATTTTACTGTATTGCACGATAGCATCATATTGTTTCCATGAACAAAAATTTGGATTCCCTCGGCCTAAATTTTTGACTCTATAATTTAGTGTGATGATGCGTTAGTGGAGCCTTTTTTCATCAAGCAGAACTAACAGACCTAATCCATGGAGTCCTCATACAAACGTTTTTGCATGGCTTGACCCTCATGTTAGTGTGGAATAACTCACTTGGATAGTCTCAGTGAGGGACTGTCAGATTTCCAGTAAGAGGGTCACTGGCAAGCTGTTATTTTCCATTCTAGTTCTGGTTTTTGTCAGCATATCATTTTGAAGTTTAGTTAGGCAGTGCAGGTATATTTGTCGACGACCCAGTGTTGAGCACCACGTCAGAAACACCAGCTATTTGAACATGGTATTATTTGCAAAATCAGTTGCTCTGGATTTCCCCCTCCCCTAGATCACTCTGACTCCCTGGATTGTTCTATATCCAGCTCAGAAGGACATATTTATAAGACTTGTTATTCTGACTCACTGAGTTGAACAGTATTACACAACTATTTTTCTGTCACTCATGAGATAATATTGCCAAAACCTTTCTGCATCTTTTCCTATGCATTTGCTTCTTTTGGTGGATATTCTTCTAATCAGCAAGGTGAGAAATATTGAACGGGTATCAAAACACAGCCCTAGCTGCTGCAAAGGGTTACTTAAGCAACATTCTATAATTTAGATGCTCGGTAATCAACTCAGGGCATTGCAACAGTTTGAGTTGTTTTCGTTAATAGAGATGAAATTATGGGTGTAACTAGCTGGCAGTCTTCAAACGGACTTTTGCAAGCTGTTTACTCAGCTGTCCCACAGCAACAACTGCGTACGTGAAATGAATTCTTCCAATATCTCTGCTGTGGTATATTTAATTTATCCTATTTTGACACAGTGTGAGAGAAACAAATTTTGAAGAAAGTAGGATTCATGTCAGATGCTACACTGCAGACAGGCTGTGACACTGGCTGCACAGTTTGACACCGTGGGCGAAGATTTTGTTACTTCAAAATATATTCTGACTTATTTTCCAGTAATTTAAACCTCCAGAATCAAAGGGAGGAAGAGGCCAAATCAAAATAAATCACAGTATGTCTAGTATATGGACAAAGACGAGTTTTATTTTTAAATCAACATGTCTGGTAATAATAATGCTACCTTCTGGAAGTAGCTAGTGAGATTTGTCTAATTCTAGTTTAAACTAGTATATGTCTAGTTTAAGTGTGCATAATTTGGTCCACCAAGCATGTACCAGTTTACTTCTAAAATAAATCATTATTTCCTTTTGTGGGAAAATCCTGTCAGATGCATGTTGCTCTCAGTAACTTCATACTCAAAACATAGGGATTTTAAGGTCAGAAAGACACATCCATCTGAACTTTCATGATTTTCAGTCAAAATAAGATAATGGAAAAAATACCCTTTTCTGAGGATGGACTTTGAAGACTGGTGAAATTACCTAGAACCCTCCTTTAAAAAAATACTAAATGAGTGAAGTTGTCTCTTAATCTTACTAAAATATTTCAGAATGCTATTGTAACAGAAAAAAGATGCTGATAAAATTTATGGGAAAGAATTGGGAAAAATTTAAAACAGCTTGCAGGCAGTTTTAACTGCCACTGTATCCCATTACATTTTCCCTTCCATCTCAAATGTAATGTGAAATAAAATGGCAATGCAGTTCTTCAAGCCACTGCAACAGAAAATGGCTTGTGATAAGAAATAATATTATGATCTGATTCAGAACTGTGTAGAGCAAAACTGACTGTAATGCTTAAATACAGAGCAAACATGAAGCTCTGCTTGCTGTCCTGTGAAACTTTTCACTAAAATAGTGTATGTGACTTGATGGATGTTGTGATCTGAGCCATTTCTGGAGCAGGGTGGCAGGAGAGTGAGGGAGAAGGGAGAAGGTGGAGTATTTCTGAGGAGTAAGCCAAATCCATCACTCCTGTCATCTGCACAGAAAATTAACTACTTTACAGTTCACTGGTGTATATAATATGTCATATTCCTCAGCTCCAGATTAAAAAGGTGTAGCACTGCCACAGTTAAGGATGAGACTATCTCACTGTCTTGGGCTTGTGATGAAGTTCATTTGAGCATGTGGAACTGGCTGTGAATTTTTTTTTTAAATAATTCAGAAAAATTTTAGTGGGCTGTTTTCAACATTGTTTTTTAAAACTTGGTAATGTCTAGACTGATTTCTTACATTACAATACACACTGAGTGTCCTTTTCGCTGCAAAACATTCCTAGTGATTCATAGGTCCTGGACACCTGGTCCCTTAAGAAGTGGAATGCTCAAGCTACAGATTTTCGTTGTCATAAAGGTGATAAAGTGTATAAACCTCAAAACAAATGTCTCTGGCTGCCTCCTGAGAACTCAAACACAACCACATGCGGTGTTAACTGGCAGGGCTGGCCTGGAGTGATGTGTCCAGGTTCTCAGGTAACATGCATCAGTGTAGCTCCCCTGCAGCCCCTGGGCCAGGCATCATCCAGCCAGGAGGGGAGGGCAAGGGAGGGGCCTGACTGCCTGCCTGCCCACCTGCCCTGCTCTCCTGTCTGCCGGCACTGGGTCTACAACAAAAAAATAAACAAGCAGCAAAAGATATGGGCTCCTTAGCTTTTCTTTTCTTTGTGAATGATTTATGAACTGCTTTTTGATCACTGAGTCGTTATTTATAAACCAGAGAGAGATGAGACACAAACAAAATGAGAAAAAAAATACCAAATAGCCAGCCACTCAAATTCAGAATAACTGTCCTGCCAGGTGATGCCGGAGTTGCTTTAGACTTCCTTCTGAAGGTGCACGGCTTGCTGTACTAGCCAACGAAGGAGTGAATTTATTAGCTGCTGAGTGAGCAGGGGTACTTCAAGTAGAAGAGATAAGCTGGCAATCAGAGGCAAAAGTTGTGAGAGAGAACTTTTCTGCCCCCAGAAAGAAACTCCTTATTGAGTCCATTTCGGTCAGAGCCTTAAGGAAGCACGACTGCTGAGCTAAGAAGGAAAGGGAAGAGAAGAGAAATTGTTTCTTAAACTGTAGATAAAGTACATCCCTACATTCATCTTCATGGTTCTACCTACAACCCAATGTACGTGATCTATTTATCTGAATAATTAGGTCTTTGATGCATTATATGAGAAGAATTATACATTCACAGATTTGTTAGACGAGTCGTATCATTAGATTTTTGTTTGCATTAACTGCCCCCAAGCAACCACACATATGTACATATATATACATATACATATATATATGTATAGTTTTTCTATTGTCTGTTCCTAGATGTAAGTAGAGTTACTGCCTCTAATAAAGGACAAGAAGGTAGACCCTTATTGCATCCTAGAGATTCGCAATACCATCATCAGGAAAGAGTGATTACACTTGTTTGTAAGCAAGTCAGCTCTTGGACTGTGATTCTGGCTCTGCCACTAAGGGTTTCTCTGATATTTGGGCAACCTCAGAGTTTGAGTTCAGTGATCTATAAGTGGATCTCCAACCATGTTTACCAACATTGGCTTCATCTTTAAAGTAGCATGAGGTGCAAAAGCATGGACCTATGCAGAAAGGCCTGGCAACTTCCACACTTGGGTCTGATGTTTATGAAATGTTTTGGGATTCCTGGAAAGCATGAAGACTTGTTGTTTGCTCACAGCAGATTGTGTCACCGATTCCCAGACTAGTGGCCTCATAGATCTGAATTAACCAACCAAGAGCTCAGAATATAAAATATCTTAAGTAGCATGAAATTGTGTCTGCTATTGGGGAACATTGAAAAAGCTTCCAGCAAAGCCAGACTCTGTGATGGCTGGCAGGTTCCCTTCTGCCTGCTGTTATCTGAAGATTGCCACCACCTAAGTGGTGGTCATCCTCTCCTAAGTTAAGTCTTTGCTAGATGACTATTTATTCCTTTGGTGTCTGCCTGATGTTTGAGTGAGCAGTATGATTACATGTGAGTTTATTGAAAACCCAGGCTGCTGCTGTACTGAATAAAACCATCACAAGCCCAGAATTATATATGACAGTTTTGCATTTAAATTTAATAATTTAGTTTTACATTTTGCTGCTACACATACCAGATTTTCTGCAATATGACAGTAAATGCTTGTTTGTCTTCTTTTTCTGCTGTTGGCAATGCAATACCTGTAAACTTAGTTTTTTCTTTAGGATCATTGCTTATATTTATGATGGCAAGGAGTAAAACATATTGAAAGAGTCATGGTTACAATATTTATAGATTCTGAATGCATATTAAATTGGAAGCAAAGGAGAAGCAGAATTACATTAGGTTTGTAACACTGTACAGTTAAAGGCCAGAACCATTCCTGCCAACGCATCTGCAAATGTTTTAGCTCATAGCTCAGAGCCAGAGCAACGTTGCTAAACATGGGTGGATGGTATAGTACAGCCCGAATGTCACCCATTGAACGAGGAACCCCACAGAGAATGTGGTGAGAGTAATTAATGAATCCATTTGGAAAAGTCAGTGCCCTTCAATTAGCCTGAATGTAGCAAAGCAGATGGGATCCCATCCTCCAGGGAGAAAATTGAGAAAGATCCTAAGAAATACTGCATTGGGCTGATTTATCTGGGTAATTATAAGCCTCATTTGCACGAAACTGTTCAATATGGTTGCAGTGAGAAAATTAAAAATTTATAAAATGCTGATAGGTGGTCTGAACTATCAGTGGTAGTGGAATCATCTGTCAAGCTTTTGTTAAAGGCTACTTTGAGCTTATTTCCAGTGGAAACATTCACAGCCATCCTAATTACATATAGTGTCCTGCTTTTAAACATCCTGCAAGAATTCAGAAGGCAGAAGAGTAAGTCTAAAGAAACTTAAAGAGAAAACCTAAAAATATGCTAATTTTCCTTAAACATTCAGCAGTGGAGGAACAAAATGAGTAAGGAACAAGCATTTGAGAGCATGTGTGTCCTAGCCTTATCTCAAGGAGACACCTCTATCCTTGTCAGCAGTTCTCATTTTAAAGTCAAAGCATGGCAGAACTTATATGTATGAACAGGAAGCTGCACGTATCTCTTATGAGCTAAACTCAGAGCCAGTACATCTATATTGGCAACTGTGTTTATGTATGATAGAAAAGGAAGCTGGATGGCTTATAGAAGCAGCAAGAGAAAAATAAATACTGTTTATGATAGCATTGGAATCACATAGAAATGATGGTCTGTGGGTTCTAGGGCTGACGGATTTTTTTTAGCTATAGGAAAATAGCACTCCAGCACGATGGATGGGCTTCCTACATATTTTGTGTTTTCAGAAACACTTCAGCTCAGATAGCTCCAAGCAGCATTTTGCACAACATTTTCTGAATTTGAAGCTTCAACAGGCAGAAATCTGAGACTTTTTGACAAGTGACAAAGAAAACTCATAGTCCTAAACAGGCAGAGCAAAGAATTTGCTCACCATTCAGAATTTTTCTGCCATTGCAAGGCCAGCCTTTTTTCCCCGTTTTCTTCTTCCCCCACAAATGTCCCTTTTTCAAAGATGACAAGTATTGATGGGTACCTGGGCAGCACCTTCCTTGCCCTCTTCTACCCCCTCCTGCAGCCCTGTGATGTATTAGTGTTTTGGTTTGAACACTCTCCCCTCTGAACTCAAAATTCAAAGTGTATTTAACTGTTTTATTAATCAAAAAAATCAGTTCTGAGTAGAATGTTAGACTTTCAGTGCATGGAACTGGTGGCAGAAAAGCTGTGTGGCTCTGGTGTTAAGCCTGCCTTGAACATTCACTGATGTACATGATGTATGCTGTTAGATTTTTTCATTTTATTTTTCTCTTTTCTTACCTCAGAAGGCCTGAGATAATGCGGTGATGAGTACACTGGCTGGAGCAGTGGGGGCAGGGTGTTCCCACTCATAGTCATCCTCTCAGCTCAAAAACAGGAGGTCTGAGACTGGCACAGTTTGGCCTGTGACTGCACCTTCTCACCCTCCACTGATAAATAAGCAGCCTAATTGAATTAATAAACAGATAGCTCTTTTCCCTGCCAGCTGGAGCACCATCAAAATGTGTGATAAATTATCTGTCAATGCTTTAACTGCAGGGAATAAATGAAAAAATTAGCTGCCTGAACATTTTCTCTCCAACTCTTCTCCCCCTTTTCCCTTTCCCCCATCCACCCAAGTACCCGATTTGGTTCGTCTCCACCTTCCTTGCCCCTTGTCTTTTCTCCTTTGGCAGATCTCCAAAGAAAAGGAACAGTGAGAGAGTCAGTCATTTGGCCAAGCTGCTGGGCTTATTAAGGGGCTTATTAAAGGGGTTATTAAGGCTGTAGGCAGAGATGGGATGCAGACGTTCCTGTGGCTCACAGGGAAAGAGGGGCAGAGGCAAATTTTTGGGGAAAAACTGCCTGTCTCAGCTGCCAGTTCACAGCAATCTCTTAATTGTGACCTCCTGCTGTGACAAGCTGCACATGGGGGGCAATGAGGGAATCGTGATCAAAGAGGAAGAGATGTTGTTTAATATATTCATCAGTGACACAGACAGTGGGATTGAGTGCACTCTCAAGTATGCAGATGTCACCAAGTTGAGTGGTGTGGTTGATGCACTTGAGGGATGGAATGCCATCCAGGGGAACCTGGACAAGCTCGACAGGTGAGCTTATGGAAATCTCATGAGGTTCAATGAGATTGAAGCAAGGTCCTGTAACAGGGTTGGAGCAACCCTCAGTATCAGTACAGGCTCAGGGGTGAACGGATTGAGAGCAGCCCTGCCAAGAAGAACTTGGGGATACTGGTGGATGAAAAACTGAACATGACCTGGCAATGTGCGGTGTGAACAACCATATCCTGAGCTGCATCACAAGCAGCATGACCAGCAGGTGAACGGAGGTAGTTCTGCCCCTCTACTCCACTCTTATGACTCCATCTGGAGCCTTGATGGAAACCAGCATGGGAGTTTCTCAGCACAAGAAAGACATGGACCTGTTGGAGCAGGTCCAGATGAAGGCCAAAAAGATGATGAGAGGGTTAGAACACCTCTCCTATGAAGACAGGCTAAGAGAGATGGGGCTGTTCTGCCTGGAGAAGAGAAGGCTCTGAGCAGACCTTATTGCAGGCTTCCTGTACTTAAAGGGGCCTTCAAGAAAGATGGGGATAAATTTTTTAGCAGCGCCTGTTGTGACAGAACAAGGAGTAATGATTTTAAACTAAAAAGGAATAGATTTAGACTAGATAGAAGGAAGAAGATTTGAAGAAAGTTTTTTCACAATGAAAATGGTGAAACACTAGAACAGGTTACCCAGAGAGGTAGAAGATGCCCCACCCCTGGAGATATTCAAGTTGGATAGGGCTCTGAGCAACCTGATCTAATTTAAGATGTTCCTGCTAATTGCAGTAGGGTTGGACCAGACAAGCTTTAAGGGTCCTTCCCAACTCATATTGTTCCATGGTTCTATGATTCTATGGGACAAGGCATCAGGAAGCTTTATATTGACTTGCAGGTGTGCCAGATGAAAAGAGGAACATCATAACTCTTAATGTCACAGAGGTGAGTAGTACCTGAGGCTTTCTTGTTTCAAAAGAGAGGAAAATGATGAGACAGAAGGGGTCAGTGATTTTCATAATACAGTCAGAATGTCCCTGCCATCACCTCTTAAAGTGGTGTTTCCTTTTGGAAACAACACAAATCTTTGTAGAGTTCCTCAACAGCCCTAAATAACAGGAGATGAGAAAGATTTTGCTGATTCAGACTCCTAAGTGGGAGGTAGATAGCTGATCTTTCTATGGAATTACCTTGATTTCCAACATGCCTGTGTAAGTGCTTGTGTGCCTTTGCTGACCTGGTTTCCCATCACCACATCTTCTCTGTAAGTTTCCCAGTAAGCAAGATGGAAAAGATTCCCAGTCCTTCTCTTTCTAAAGCAGCAAGAAATGGGAGGTGCTGTGGAGTCTGAGATGGGAATGAGATCACAGTGTTATGTTCTTGTTCAGAACATGACATTTTTTCTGGTGCATATGTCAAATGAATCAGACAATGATGGTGTCAGGAAGATGGATAATGCTGTCTGCAAGGGAGAGAGAGGAGACAGAGAGGAAGATGTGTTAAACAAGATGCTATTTATGCCTTTCTCCCTCACTCAGTAGAATTTCACAAGAAATATTAAAAAAAGGACGATAAGGTAATAGCAGGAGCACCCAGATTCTGTTGTGCTTTTCAGAAGACTCATTCATGTGAAGGACAGTGAGCATAGACAGACAACTGGTGTGCAGGAATTGCCTGTTCCTGGGATGCTGGCAGCTGCTTCTTGTATGTGGGGAGGTGTCTGGTTCTAGCATCATCCCATTCCCCTGGGGGATGCTCACTCAACATATGACTTTGTACCTCTCTCAGGGTGCAGGGTGCTGCATGGACCCTCTATCTATCTGTCCCCAGTTAGGTCACCTCTGCCAAGAATTTGCCCTTACTTGGTTGTTTCTGCCCTTTTTCCATTGGGCGGGAGGGACAGGGAAGAGTCCACAATCAAGCAAGGCAGGATACGCTATACTTGTCACTTCATTCCAGAAACGAAATCCTGCTCATGTGACAGCCACTGCAACTGTGGATCTAGCCGGGCCCCTGACCTGTGCAAATTTGTTCTATATCCTGTGGTACATGCTGTAGGAAAGCCAAATCCAACTGTCCAGAAATGGTTGGATGAGTCAATGGCTTGCCAGGCAGGCAGCATCCTTCCCACTTCCCCCTACTGCACTTGCCTGGATTATCAGAGAACCCATCTGCAATAGGCCTTCTGAAGGGGGAAGAACAATGAGTACCAATTGCTACCTCAACAGTGCATTGTCAGCAGTATCGAACAACTCGAGACGCTGTGATTCCCATCCACAAGATGATCCGTGGAGAGCCAAGGGGTGATCAGTAAAACCCACTCACCCTTCAACAGTCCCACTTGGCCTGTGCACAAATCTGAAGGAGAATGGAGTTTGACTGTGGACTACCATGCCTTTAATGAAGTGACTCCACCACTGAGTGCTGCTGTGCCAGACATGTTGGAGCTTAAATATGAGCTGGAGTCCAAAGCAGTGAAGTGGTACGCCACTATTGACATAGCCAATGCCTTTTTCTCCATTCCTCTAGCACCAGAGTGCAGGCCTCAGTTT
>WEIV01002520.1:1753-14878 GCA_013390005.1 Calyptomena viridis
TACAGCATAAGCTTTCCCTTTATAGGCTTCACTACTTGATTTTCTCATCTTTTACCACTCCGTTCTCCCTGCAGAGCTGTAGTTGCTGTCCCTTGATACTTTCTCAATGAATAAGCAAACACTTCCAACCTCGCTGTGTCCTCCAGATGTAAAACTCTCTGAGTACAGTTCATCACCACGGCTTGTGTAAGATGCACACAAACTACTACCCAGGTAGTTTTTTCCCCTAGAGCTGGGAGGGGGAAAGTAACAATCCTTCTCTAACTCATCCTGGTGTATTGAGGTAAATTAATATATCTGACTGGAAAATTCCCTTTCCTTTCTCCTTTCCATCTGGGATTCCATGTGTCAGTGAGACAGAGGGGAGAGGTGAAGGCCAGATCCTCAGCTATNATCCGCAGCTATCACGCACTGTGCTGCAGAGTTGTTTCCCAAACTAGGATTTACTGAGCCAGCCAGAGGATGAAAATAATTTGTGTTTCTTGACTTACAGAAGGCCCAATGGTTAACAAGACATTTATGTTCAAACTCCATATGGCTTCAATTCAGAAGTAGTGTCTTTAACTCTTGGATCATCCTCCCAGTGTGATTTGAAGTTTTTCCTTGTCATGCAGCAGCAATAGAATTATTTTCTGCATTTCAGATGCTGATGGAAGGGATAAATACAGGAGGTTTCTCTTTCTGTACGTTTTAATTCTTTTCTTAAGGACTGGACTGTGTTACCAAAGACAGAAGTGCTGGACAGGATTCTTTGTGTGGTCACTGCAGTGACTTGTCACAGATGCTGACTGTGGTCCTTCAAACAGCAGAAACTGGGAGATTAAGTTTTAGAGACACAGTTGACTTTGTGAGAGTGATAATTTGAGACAAACTATTTTATTTGCAGCATTCATTCTTCACACAGAATTTCCTTAACATGTTTAAGTAGAGATATAAAGAGTTAGAGAAACACTGGCTTAACTTTTAAGAGAACTCACTAGAACTTTTGTATAGGAAACAGCCTGTCCGTGCCTGGTCTTGGAAAAACAGACAGCCCAGTTTTCATTTCTACAATAAAAGGTAGTAATGTACATCTATCTTAGATATCTGTAAAGGCTCTTATCGTTCATGTAGCTGAGTCACATCTAACGATATGTTTTTTAAGATAGTGTTCCCTTAATAGAGGTACTTGCTGGGAGCCCAAAGCAATTAAGTATTAAAAGACTGTCTTACTTTCAGTTGTGTGAGTACCTTAAAAAATCCACATCTAATTTCCAGGATCAAAAGGGAAATTGATGCAGCTTGCAGACTACCCACCATGACAGTCTACTTGTTCCTGACCTTTAACTAACCAGATCAATAGAATTCTTGTGTATTGGTCAGAGCACAGAAAAGTCAAAATCTGTGGAGAAGGAGTAAGTTGTATAAGGTCAAAACTCAGGTCATGGTCGAACTAGGAATGCCAATGAACTGAGCTACCTGTTGAGCAAAAAAAGGAGGAAACAGCCATGATGAAGAATACCTAAAGGTGGTTTTCCAGGTTCCCAGCCAGAAAGGAGACTCTTCCACTAATTGAGTCTTAAAAGGTCTTTTCTATTCTGTTTAAATTCTTATAATGTGCCCCTCACGAAGATATGAGGGTGTCTGTCTAAGGATGTCTCTCTTTTCATTCTTTTCAGCTGTGTTTATTTTCCTCTCTCTCTTTACCCATTCTTTTCAAATCCATGAAGAGCGTTCAGACCCCACGAGGGGGTCTCTACAGATCCCCTAAGAAGATTAAGCTCTCTGAATATTTCATGCCCCTGACTGACAGTTCTTGAGGACCTCTTGTAAGCCTGGCGCCTGTATTCTTGTTTAAAAAAAAAAAAANAAAAAAAAAAAAAAAAAGAGAGAGAGAGAAGGAGACAAGAAAATCACATCCTCAGAAAAAAAATTGATCCTATGGGCCCGACCTCTGCTGACAGAAGGCACTAGACAGAGGCAGCTCCTCCCGGACATCTCCCCCTCCCTTCCCTCCTCACCAGTCTCTACTGTGAATTGAAAGGGAGGTAATGGGATTTTAAGAGGCAAGGAGTAGTCAGAGGAGGAGGTGGTTGTGCTGAGGCTCACGGCCCCTCAAGAGCCATTGTGCCTCCATCCCTGACTCCCATTCTGTGCTGTGTCCATCCTTCCCTAACAAGCTGGCCCTCATTAGGGGCTGAGCTGGGACCCAGCCCTGTGCTCTCTGTTCCGCCCCATTAAGGGTTCGCCTCTGGTTGACAGCAGGGAAAGGGAACCGGCGACCTGTAAATCCCCATCAGGCTGCTTTAGAGCCACCCCGCCCCCTCATCATCCTGGAATAGGCAGCTGAGAAGTTTCTCCTTTATTTAGAGAGGCAGGGCCACAGAAATCTGCTCATCTGCTGGGTTTAGGAGACATTTTTTGGTGGAAACAGGAGGGATGAGGATGATAGGAGAAAGGCAGGAAGAAGCAGGTCTGAGCCCTTTTTACAACTCGAGCACAGGGAGGTGATTTACTGCTGTGCTTGCTGTAGATCCCAGTGTTAGACTGCAATGTCCAGTGTGTTTCTAACCTGCTGCTGAACTAGTAAGTGGGGTGCACAGAGTCTGTTCTTGTATCCAGATGCCATTTATTGTGGGAACTGTTAAGTTTACATGAGAACTGTAAATCTTACTAGGGATAGTAACTGTAACTACAGAAAGACTAACTATGAAAGACCCTGATGCATCCACTTCCTATTTGTTGACTTTAGAGGGTCACTTGGGTTGTCGAGATCTACCTCTCCTGGCTAACCCATTTCTGGGGCTTGCTTGAGATACAGGTGTATATTTCTTGTGGCTTATCCAGACTTGGGTTCATAGGCCTTTATTTCAGGTTGTTGTCACACCAAAGGGAAGCAACTTACAGATGGAGGCTGCCAGGGCATGTCTCAGTTCTGCTAATGGGTGTGTGACAGAAAGGACCTTCTAATTTTGAAAGCACTGGAAACATGGGTTTGACTTTCTGTTTCCTGAGTGTTGCTGAGGTGGATCAGGCTGGGTAGGGAAGAAATGAGGGAACGAATGCGTCACTGAACATAATCCTGAGAGTGACATCTTTTTATGGCTTCAGCACATCTGCACCACATAAACCGAGGGCTTTTTCCCTTGTTTGGATTCTATGATGACTGTGGTTATTGGTCTCTTACTCCAGATTGAAATTTTTTTTTAAAATGCTGCTTTAAAGATTTTTAGAGCCCAGAGCACAGAGAGGGAAGGATGTGCCTGCTGCTCTGAGACAGGGATCTGTTGGCTGTTACTGTGAAGGAAACCATTATTCTATGAGAGCACTGAATTTATCCAAGATCCCTGTTTTACTTATCCCTTGATGGGCTTGTTCAAGCTCAGAACTAACCAAAGGGCAGGGAGTATCAGTCATCTCAGATCAGTGACAGGTTTATTTAAGCAGACAGGACATGCTTAAATACGTTATGGAATTTAAACTGAACATTTCAGGCAGAGAGTGGATTTTAGGCCTCAGCAAGTCAACCTCCTACATCTGCTTTATTCCTTATAGTGCAAGGGAATATATAGTGAGGAATCTCTAAAGTCCCACCCTATGTGCTGGTCTTCACTGATAAAGAAAAGATAGTTGCTGCAGGTGGGAGTCGGTGAACCAGAAGATCCTAGCAGTGTTCGTCCTGGACTCACATTGTTTAGGGAAGGATGTTTGGGATGGAAGGACAAAAAAAGAAAGCAGATGAGTTAGAGGCCTCAGCTGCACGCTCAGAAATTCACACAGCTTCCTGTTGGCAAGTTAACGGGAATCATCTGTGGTGCTGGAGATACTCCTGAGTGCAGTGGGATTATGTCCATGAAGGTCAATGGAATGGTCACTGCTGAGTGGTTTAGGAGGCTCCACCAACTTTTGCAGCACTCTAACCTTTTCCTTGCTCAAGACTCCAGAGTTGCTGGACTCAGTTTAAAGCCTCTTCTTAGATGTTAGACTTGCCTTCTCAGCATGATTGATCTGCAGCCTAACAAAGATCTTTATTAAACATGAAAATCCTTTCAGTGTAGGCTCAGTGTTTGTGTGAGGTACAGCTGGACACTCCAGTAGCACTTTGGACCATATGAGTACGGGACCTTTCAAGGTACATGAAGGATGTTACATGTAAAAGGCATTAGTGATTTTGCAGAGCATCTGTTGAGCCAGTAAGTTATCCAATAACACCTGATTTTTAAAATTAATTACTATTTTTAACAACTGGCTGATGTCCCGTTTATTTGCAATACTCCTGTTACTGTATTTACTGTGATAAAGACAGTATATTCTGTTGGTTGGTTAACGAATATAAAATAGTTTTGGAGTTCGCCAGTCTCTTCAGTACCAGCATTTTACTTCCAGTTTGAGTGTCAGTACACCTTAATGGTTTTTAAGAGTTTCTCTGCCAGTTTTCATTATTTTAGCATTTCTTTCATAATATGAGGCTTTTCAGTAGCTCTGTCAGCTTCATTCTGGATTTTTCTCCCCCACTTTCCGTTCCATTTTTTTCCCTATCAGTACTTTTATACATTGTTTCACACTGTATGTTCTTGGTGGAATGCCAGTGCTATTCCTCGATAGTGCTTATCCTGCCAGTGTCCTCTGGATGGGGTGTGCAGCTGATCGTGCATCTCATTATTGGTTTGAGGGTAAGAGCAGAGCATCTGGGTGTTGATAACCAGCATGAAAAAGATTTGTATGCAAATAGAATCAAAGGAAGCCTTAGCTCTTGATCAATCTTACACTGCTGGTATTAAGCTTCATAAAGGCTCAGTTGTTAGGACACAATATTGTCACCCCCAGCCCAGTCCTTGTGTCATTTGTTACTCCTGGAACTGCCGGGTGGAGTATATGGTTCCGTCCTGTGGCCTGCCTGTGTGCCTGCGAATGCACAGAACAGTGCCAGGGGGTTTGGAGGGATTTAATCCTCTCCTACTGAAATGAAATGATGGGACATGAACTAGATTTTCATCTTAGCTGTAGCCACTGGTATGAAGTGGAAAACACTAGACAGACTTCCTCATAACACTACTCTGGTCAGGAAGAATGAATCCTAGGTCTGGGAATTCTTTTCTAAGCTTTGAAAGAGGAAGAACAATACCCACAGTTTTCTTGTAGCGGGTACAGTTCCACTGTAGACAAAATCCTAGATCTAAGGTCAGTGAAACTCTTTTAAAAATCCAATTCTGTAGTATAAGGTTTTTCTGCCTGGTTCCTTAAAACCCCTCCTTCTACTCAGCTTCTTTGTCAGGCTGAGCAGAGCAGCTGAGAATGATAGAGCCTGCAGACAAAGTTACCCTTGAGTCATTCTCAGCTCCTGACATGGTTTGCCCAGTCTCTCACATAGACACAGAGAAGGAGCTTTTCAAAAGTGACTCAATGCCTACCATCCTTTCCTCACTCTGATTTCAATCTCAGATGAGCAACAAATAAAGCAGGGAAGGCTGAAGGTCATTTTTCTTGATGGCAATCAACTGGCAGATTTTTGCTTCTCATCAACCATATGATTTCATTGTAAAAAGAGGGGTTTTTTTGCTGGGAGGAATCTGCTGGTGTTTGGGACTGATGGGGTGTACTCACTGCCCAGCTTTTAGGTATCCACCTACATTGATGAGATTAGAAGGCTCTTCACATGTGCTGTGATCTGCTCCCAATGCTCTGGAGAAGACTGTTTGCCTCCCTGTTCTGTTTGCACAGAGACTTGAGGGAGAAATCCTTTCCCCGACTTAAATAACTGGGGTATAAATATGCAGGCAGTGAAAATACTCCTTGGTGCCACAAGCTCCTTTGCTTCAGGAGAACTCTAAAGACCCTTGTGTGGTGGTCTGTTGGAATGGGCAAGAAAATTTTGTGTCTTTTTCCAGGAGCAATTTCTATCTCTTATATTAAGCATGGTGCTGTAATACAGCTTATTGATAATATCACATTTTTCTGACCTAGTCATGCACAGGAAAATGTTTACCAAGACCTGCCTCATCTTCTGTTTCTGGACACCTGGTATAGGAAAACATATTGCTCTGCAGAGGAGTCCTGAGCTCCCTACAGAACTGTGGAATAATGCATGCTGGAAGGGGCTTTTGGAGGTCTTATGATCCAAGCACTGATTGAAGAAAAAGAGAATAGCACTTCAGAATCCTGCTATTCATATAGCTATCTCTTCTCATTAAGGTTTCCAAGAGTCAGAATTGGTGCATACTGCCAGCCCTCTGTACTGGAGTAGCCTTTCTGTGGTGACTGTGGCCAAAGGAGGCTATGTGACCTCTGTGGAACAGAGGTGGGCTGGGTTCACTGCAGGGATCTCAAAACTGCAAATTCATGTCACCCATCCAAGTGGAAAACTGCACAGAGCTATAGTGCTGTGTATGTTAAAAAATTATTATCACAGTAATACAATGAGAAAACGAAGGGTTTTCTTAAGGTAATGGAAAATCTAGATTCCCTTTTGGAATGCTTATCCAGGTTCAAAACCAGAGTGGTATTAAAACTTGTTTTTTAGGGTTCTGAAATTTCTGGATAATTTTTTCCATTTTAATTTGTGATTATGAATAGAACCAGAAAGACCAAGATAGCTCACAATTTATTTTAGCATTTGGAGTTGCGAGCAGAAGTAAAATTATACTAGAAATCTCACACAAACTAATAATTTCCTCAAAAGTTTGGAGCCCAGTTTGGCTGAGTTGGGAGGTTGCAAAGAGACCTGTATGAGTGGGGCCCTGTAAAGGCAGGACTGGGGGCTTCAATGCTTTCTCCCATCAGGTTGCACTTGTTGCTCCATGGAGTCCAAGCAGGGTGGGAGAATCACTGTCCTTGCCTTCCCTCATAAAAGAGATTTTTCATGGAATGTTATCATAGGTTTTGAGAAAGTCCCTTCATCTTTGAGGGAATGAAGATACCACCAGAGAGAAACACCAGCCTTTTCATCCAAAAGTGAGTTTTCTATAATGAAAAGTATCACATTTATGTTTGCATTTTGTCTTTAATAAGCTGGTTGAAATTTGGAGCTCAAATCCATAAGCATTTTCATTTCAAAAAGAGGTTCTTTTTAAACCAATTTTGCCAGTAGTGAGATCTGTAAATGTACTATAACCTAATGTTTTGTCAAGTGTAGGTGTTTGAAAGCATGTGGGGAGGAAGGAGTTAAGGATTGTGCTCCAAGAGCCCTCCACAGCAGGGAATGACCCAGTTTAAAAGGGTTAACAGTATTTGGTTTTTCAGAACTATTTGTTATATCAAGTTAGTGAAGCAGAGGTCACACAGGTCACTGTGCCTCCCCCTTCTCTTGCTATCCCCAGCCCCTGCTCCATTCCTTGTTTCTCCTCTAATCTGATGACCTCAGACACAGCTCTTTCCTTATGATGTTCTTGACAGCATCTTCAGACAATATGCAGCTCGACGCCAGTTGTCTTTCCCCTTTTCTCCTGTCCCTCAGGAGAAAACCTGGGATGCTAAAAGGCACTTTGTGCAGTGGGAAAAAGCCTCTGCAATTCGTTCTGTGGTTTCTGGACACAAGTAGCTCAGAAAAGAGTTTTCCTCATATGTGCCCTGTGTGCATGGCTGCCTTTCCTTTCTAGTGGGTGTATTTGTTTCTTTCTGCTTGGTTTTTTTGTTTCTTGGTTTGGATGTTTTCGTTTGTTCTGTGCATGCACGTGAATAAAGGCTTTCTGTAAATCCTTATTATCTGCTGTACCTTCTGGTCTCTTCCATCGTTGTCACTGAGTGTGTCTTGCTGAAGTTTTGAGCAGATGCTTTCTTGGGAGTACAAGTTAACACATTACTGTTTGCAAATGGGAATGGGAATGTTTGGCTGGAATTTACCCATGGTTTAGTAACCAAATGAGGTGGGATTTGCCATTGTAACGGTGACAGTTAAGTACAGAAAACGTTGCTGAGAAGGTTCTCATCCTCATCCCTCTGCTCTGACTACCTTCTGCCAACTGAAGCTCCCCTTAGATTTTTGTCAATGTATTTTTATGACCCGTTTGCAAAGGTATTGAAGGTCCACAGAAAAGGAGAACCTCAGGTGCTTGGTGTCTGTTGAAAATCAGACCAGAATCAGGCAATAACTACTATGCTTATGTATTTTTTCACCTTACCAGCATCACTATGTTAACTTTCTGTGACATCATTCACAAGGAATAGGATACAAAACACCCTACCTGATATGAAACCAGAAAAAGTGTCATTTTCCTGCTTCCTCATTCTGATCCACTTGTGCCCTCCATCCAGTCAATGATATTTTTTTTTGAGAATGTTCCTTGCTTCTCGTTTTATTCTGTTGTTCATTATGGAGCTAGAGGAGTTACATGTGCTTTTGGCAGTCAACTTAAGGTGTAATGGACTGGTTTTCTTCCTCTGCTATGGTTTGACTGGTTTCTGAGGAGTGTGTTTTGCTTTTTTTAGGATGGGGTAGTCTAGTCCTGAGTGACCTAACCTTCCTGAGAGAAGTGAATGGCTACCAACAAGCTTCTGCTAGTGATGTTAAAGCTGTTTCTTACAGCCTTTCCAGGGCTGGGAAAGTGCCAGACCTCAGTGTTTTTAACAGATCTGACTAGTGACACTCACAGAGATATTGTTTCTTCCTTTTATATTGTATCAGTTCATGAATGTTTGGTGACCAACCACAAGAGCATGAAGCTGTGTTGGGGGGATTTAAGTTGAGTATTAGGCAAAGGTTCTTCCCCCAGAGGGTGGATGGGCACTCAGCAGGCTCCCCAGGGTTTGGTCACAGCCCCAAGGCTGCCAAAGCTCAAGGACCATTTGGACAACACTCCCAGGGACAGGGTGGGATTGTTAGGGTGTCCTGTGTAGGGCCAGAGGTTGGATTGATGATCCTTGGATGAATATCCTTCCAGTTCAGGATATCTGTAGTTCTGTGGAAGATGATTTGAAATCATAAAAAATGTTGGCTAATGACCTTCTTCAGCTGAACCTATTGGAAGAGAATGTGGTTAAGTTTTACCTTTTCTACCCTTAGATGGAACATTCCTAATGTTTCCTATTACCCGGGATAGCTCCAGGTCTTGGAGCAAATATCTCTGTTTCAGAGCTTTGATCTGGACTCTCTGGGAGGGCTCCAAATCTTTGCTCCAGCACTTACCCAGATGTTTCAGGATTCCAGAGAGTCATGGACCTGCTGTGTCATTTATTGTGCAATTCTCTTTACATCTCACTATTGGCCTCAGAACTGCAGGTTTTTGGAAGCACAAATATGATGGAAAAAGGGAGTATCTGAAGGCATGAAACCGTTTCAGGTTTGGGGGGTTTATTTTGTTGTTTGTTTTTCCTTAGAGAAAAAGGCAAGACCCTCTTCTGTCATTGCAGCATTTGTCTTAACCACCACGCCATCTAGGTCGGAGGTCACTGTTGTACCAGGGAAATTCCAAAGAACGGAAGATGTACAGTTTCTGTAGCAGGGTAAAGAGCATCAAAACAGGAATGGAAATTGGCTGGAGTAACTCTGAAAGGCCAGAAGTTTCCAGCTCCCAAAGACAGTGGGAGAGGAAGCCAGTGAGTGCAAAAGGATTCCCTCTCTCCCCATCTCTCAGCCCCCACCCTCTGTCCTTCCTCAACACCCCACCGGGGGAGATGGGAGAAGAAACTTGGCAAGCCATCTTGTCACCAATCAATCTGTGGTGTAACAATTAGCACTTAAGCGGCACTCACGCTAAACACGGGCTCAGAAAACACTTAAAAAGGAAAAGAAAAAAAAAACAAAAAACAAAACAAATCCAAACCCCAACACAACAACAGGGGAAAGCTGGAACAGATCAATGCCACGCCAAGCAGGAGGCACCTAATCCCCCATTATTGACGAGGGCGATGGCGCTGTGAGTGTGTGCTCTGCACGCTGAGCAATTAGGCAGCAGGAGCGCGGCCGGGGAGGCAGCTCCGGCACAGGAACGAACCCCCCCGCTGCCCACCGCCTCCCCCAGAGGTGTTTGATGACAGCTTCATTTGTTAGCGTGATCCCAATAGCTCCCGGCGCCGGCATCCTTTCCATTACGGAGAGTGCGAAGGGAGGCTGGGCACTGAGTCCGCTCCCCCCGCGGCCCCGGCCTGTGGTAACAGAATACAGTAGACACGGAGTCTGTCTGTGCACTGCCTAAATTGATTGTAATGGGTTTCTTAACGTGCTGAAAGAGCCGACTGTTTTCTCGCCTCTAAGAAAGGCTGGAGGAAGGAGGAAGTGACTCCAGCGGCTGCGGCACAGTGGATGAAAGTAAACTTTTGTTTAGTAAAGACCAGCCGACTGCAGACTGTCTCTGGCCTTTCAACCAGCTCTCAGCAACACCGTGTTTTAGAATAAAGGAGAGGGGGGAGAAAACAAACTGACAGCTTCCTGCCTTGGCTCTTGCTCCCATAATAACCCTGCTTGTCTGGCTGCACTTCCCAGAAGCTCGTTGGAAACCTCTTAATGGCGTGGAGTCTGTTTGCAGAAGGTGCCTGTAGGATAAGGCTTTCCAAGGGAATTCATGCACGTGTAGAGTAGGGCATAGGTACTTTTAAATGCTTGGCCAGGCTGAGGCTTACCTCAAAAAGGTGTGCTGAGCTCCTGTAATAGGAGAAGCTAAGCCAAGCCTGGAGAGGACAAGGCCTTCTGAAGAATATCCAAACAGCATCTGCTTTTGATAACCTCATGTTTATCTGGAAGCCCAAGAGCCATCCTGAGACCTCCCAAGTGGAGAGATTGTCCCCAGTCAGACTGTGTGTGCAGTCAAGCCAAACCATCCCTCAGTCACTCAGACCTGTTGGTCAAAGCAAACCCAGCAGTGCCACTCAGGTACTGGGGGTGCACACTGGGCTGTTCCCAGGAGTGCTGCAGCCTGTCCTGCTCACCTTCACTGCACTGGTGCCTAAACTAGCTGGAATCTGCCTAAGGAGAACAGTGCTGAAAGCTGCCCAGAGTAACCCAGCCACTCTTATCCTTGGAGAATCATTGCATTGTATCTGAGCAGCCTTTGTCAAGGAAATAAAACACCTGACACACAGATGTTTAGGCTTTTCTGGGAGGCTGTGTAGGTTGTAATAGCTCTGTGCAGACACCTGTTCAGGTGCCATGGGCCATTCCCACATCAGCACGTGCAGCTGGGGCTCTTCAATTGCTCATCACTAGGGATATACTTTGGTTCCCTTTTCTCTTTCTGTGGAATGAGTCTCTTGGAGATACCACTGGTGGATACCACAAAGGATGAAGAGGCCCAGGCACCTGGTATGCAGGTGCTGCCATAGTGTTAGGGAAGAGGAAAATAATTCAAGTTCTCTACTGCAGTCGTATCACTAAGGTTGCAGGTGGTTCCACACCTTCACACCCTTGCCTGGTGCAGAACTTGTATTTATTCTCCCAAGTTAGATCTTGTGAGTAGAGGAGGGAGGCTGAAAAGTACAACTTCTCATCCTGCTGTAATCAGAAGCTGCTCTTTGCCTCTGATCAGGAGGCTTTAAGATGATGCCAGATGGGGCCATTAAAACTGTGCAAACAATAAGAAGCACATAGGGGAGTCTGTTAATGGCTTTCTTTTGGAAGCATCAGCTGGAGCTGCTGAATGGGGCACATGACCTATTAAGAAAAGCCACTTGAGAAATCTGCATCACTGCTGAAACGATGGGATGTTTTTACCTTGCCTGTCTATGCCAAGCCACTAAGGATCTGACATGCTGGATGCTCACAGACTTGTGTTTGCAGTGTTGCTCACTTGTCAATACACTATGGCTCTATAGTCTGGGATCCTGGGCTGGATGAAGTGTCCCAACCACATCATTCTGAACAGGGGGGAAGCCACATTTAAGGGGGTGGCTTCCATGCAAGTGTTGTTTGATTACCAGTTCTGGGAATGGGGAACCTACTGTTAGTGCAGATTCCTTCCATGGTTACAAACCAACAATTTGCACGGAGAACTGGCTGACAGAGGACTGTGAGTGCAGAGGTTCCCAGACCTTGAGTTCTGGTGGGGGTTTGTATGATCAGGTATATGATTGTGGTATAGCTTGGCAACACTATGAGTTGGAGCTCATATGAGGATCAGCTACTGATTCACTTTATGAGGGGAATTGCCTCTAACTGCAGTGGCCAAAGGAAAAATGATGTGATGGAGAAGTGATGTTGAAAAAGAAAATACAGATATGCTCCTTAGCAGAATCCAGATCTTAAATTGCTCCAGACTGTGAAGGTATTTTCAGTCAATCTTTTTTTGAGGAATACTCCAACATCCTGGCTTGAGTTTGAGCACAGGGAGCTGATGATACAGGGGGGTATCAATTCTGTGGCATGCACTGTCTGCTCCTTTGTTGGATTGGGTTTGAAAGAGAACACTTTCCTGACAAAATGTAAAATGCTAATTTCTCAATTGAAATTTGACTCAGTTTGATTCTTTACTATGGAAAGAATCATATATTCTTTACTATTCTTTACTTTATCATGGTCTTAGGATTTTGTGGTGGGCAGGTCAGTCATCTTACAGTGCCATTCAAACAAGACAGAAACTGCAGGAAAATGATTGAGTCTTCATTCTCTAAAATTATATAAGGCTTGTTCTCTTCAGGTGATCCACCCCTGAATGGTGCTATTTTATTTAATTCATAAGTAGTACAATAGAAAAGTATTGATCTTGCTGAGATAAAGGAGAGTAGTATCTGTCTTGGAGAACACCTTTAGAAAAAGCACAAAGTGAAACATTAAATTTGTCTATCTCTGCTAATAGTGCACAATACTAGAATAACCATGGGAAAAGGAAGGGGTTGGTTATCAGGGAACAGGAAGAGCAGGGCTGTTCCATATGAAGTGGGAGCTGAGGGCAACCAAACAAACACCAGGTGCAGTCCCACAGTATTGGAGGAATGGTGACAGGGTTGGTAACATTGGCACCTTCCATTCACAGTCAGACAAATGCAAGGGGTGAGTCATGTCTGAGGGACAACCAGGAAGTCCAGCCAGTGAATCTGGATCAACAAAGGACAGGCAGAACACAGGGATTTCTATGCCACAGCTCAGGCAAGAACTGGGGGCCTGAGCTTAACTGGAGCTCCAGGATCATGGAATGGAGGTACCTGAATATTGTTCCCAGAAGCTCCTGAAACATAGATTTGTCTCACTTCAAAGCTGTTTTCTTGAATTTTTGTAGGTAG
>WEIV01002521.1:38593-60502 GCA_013390005.1 Calyptomena viridis
AATTCGATGTGGGAATGGGTGTCTAAAAGATGGGAATGATGTGTGGGATATGCAGGAATGTACGGAGGGTGGGAAATGGTGGTGATTTATCAAATAGGTGCAATATCGGAAATATTGCTGGTCTATCAAATCTGTCTAATCGATCAGATATATCTAATATATCTAATAGATCAGATATATCTAATATATCTAATCGATCAAATATATCTAATCGATCTGATAGAGCAAATATCTCTAATAGATCAAATATATCTAATAGAGCAAATATATTTAATGTACCAAATATATCAAATAGATCTGATAGATCAAATATCTCTAACAGATCAAATATATCTAATAGATCAAATATATTTAATGTACCAAATATATCAAATATCTCTAATAGATCAAATATCTCTAATAGACCAAATATATCAAATGTACCAAATATCTCTAATAGATCAAATATATCTAATGTATCACATATATCTAATAGATCAAATATATCTAATATATCAAATATATCTAAAGTATCAAATATATCTAATCGATCAAATATATCTAATCGATCAAATATAATAGATCAAATAGAGCCAATGTCTAAATTGTATCTAATACAGAAAATGCATTAAATATGTAAAATATATCCAATATGTAAAATGTATCTGATCCATCTATAAAATAGATGCAATATCTGAAGGGTGTCTGATAATAAATAAAATGTATGCAAATATATATATAAAATATATGCAAATAGGTAAGAGTGNTATCTGATCTATAAAATATATGCAAATAGGTAAGAGTGTAGAAAATATGGGGGAAATAGATGTCAAATGTAAAATATGGAAATAGATATGAAATAGATGTCATTAAATATAGAGATGTGTATAAAAATTCGAACTACATAGAAGATGTTAAGTATTTATTACATGTTCTGTCTATGTAAATATATGTACATGTATAATAGAGAGGACAGATATAAAATATATGGAATAGATATAAAATATATGGAATCTATATGTTATATAGAGAGAATATATAAAATATATATAATATACACAATATATGGAATCTATAAAATATACGGAATATATAAAATATATGGAATCTGTAATATATATATATAGAATGTATGTAATCATGGAATGTATTAAATATATAGAATATATACAGTATATGGAATATATAAAATATATGGAATTTGTAATATATATATATAGAATATATGTAATCATGGAATGTATTAAATATATATAGAATATATACAGTATATGGAATATATAAAATATATGGAATCTATAATATATGTATAGAATATATGTAATCATGGAATGTGTTAAATATATAGAATATATACAGTATANATGTATTAAATATATAGAATATATACAGTATATGGAATATATAAAATATATGGAATCTATAATATATATATAGAATATATGTAATCATGGAATATATGAAATATATATAGAATATATACAGTATATGGAATATATAAAACATATGGAATCTAGAAAAGCTATCTAGAATATATGTAATGAGGGAACAGATGAAATAGTTATAGAATATATTCAATATATGGAATATATAAAATATAGATATTCTATACATGAAATAAATATAGAATATATATAAAATATATATCAACCCATATATCAAAGCTCTAAAAATCCCAGTGCACTGGACGGGAAGGACGCCTAAAACGGCCAAACCAGGGGAATATTCCTAATATTTTGGGACTCGCTCTGCTCCAAAGCGCTCCACAACCCCAGAGACAACCGGCACCACCGAGGGACTCCGACATTCCCACGGAAAAGCGGGAGAAACCCCGGCAAAGCGGCAGGAAAAGGGGCTTCGCGGCCGCCCTCGGCCGAGCTCCGCTCCCAACTCCGCCACAACTTCCCGGGAATATCCCATTCCCAGCGATCCCCCCCAGCGCGGCCGCTTTTCCCGGCGCGACCCCCCGAATTCCCAACTTTCGGGGCGCAGCGGAGCAATTAGCGCCGTGGCGAAAGCCGGGAATGTGTTTTCCCTAATCGAAATTCCAATCAGGAGCGGCGCCACCGCCCCATTCATATGCAAATGAGCCCTAAATAGGCCAATTATGACTCTGCCCCGTTCCCGGTTAACCCGCTGAGAACTGGAAAATCTCCCAAGGCACCTGGAACAAAGGATTCCTTGTGGGAAGCGCGGCCGCTCGTTCGCCTTTCCCGAGTGGCCCAACAAAGTGCCGGGGAAAAATGGGAGCCGTGAGCTGGAAAATTCCCAATTCAAACATCCTGCCCGGGAAAAGGGCGCCGGGCGGCGCGGCGGGCGGCGGGAGGGAGCGCATTCCCGCCGGGAATGGCAGCGCCCTTGGGAAAGGGCGCCGGGCTTTGCCCAACGCTTCCAGGGGCAATTCCAGGGGCAATTCCAGGGGCGATTCCTGGGGCGATTCCAGGCGTGGAAGCGCCTTTGCGGTGGAAAAATTCCTCCTGTTTTCCCGGCGGAACCTCCCCGGGCGCAGCCTGGGGCCGTTCCCTCTCCCATTCCTTATCCCATTCCTTGTCATCCCATTCCTTCTCCTCCCAATCCTTGTTATTCAATTCCTTATCCCATTCCTTGTCGTCCCATTCCTTCTCCCCATCCTTCTCCTCCCATTCCTTCTCATCCCATTCCTTGTCGTCCCATTCCTTNCCCATTCCTTGTCATTCAATTCCTTATCCCATTCCTTGTCATTCCATTCCCTCTCATCCCATTCCTTCTCATCCCATTCCTTCTCATCTCATTCCTTCTCATCTCATTCCTTGTTATTCAATTCCTTATCACATTCCTTGTCATCCCATTCCTTCTCCCACTCCTTCTCATCCCATTCCCTCTCATCCCATTCCTTATCCCACTCCTTCTCATCCCATTCCTTGTCATCCCATTCCTTCTCCTCCCAATCCTTGTCATCCCATTCCTTATCCTATTCCTTGTCATCCCATTCCTTGTCATCCCATTCCTTCTCATCCCATTCCTTCTCATCCCCTTCCCTCTCATCCCATTCCTTGTCCCATTCCTTGTCCCATTCCCTCTCATCCCATTCCTTCTCCCATTCCCTCTCATCCCATCCCTTACCCCATTCCCTCTCATCCCATTCCTTGTCCCATTCCTTCTCATCCCATTCCCCTCCACGTGCTGGGCTCCCTCTGGATAACCAGGACCTGTGGGATTGGTGGGAATCACTTCCACATCCCCCCCTTGGGCACCTCCCAAATCCCACATTTTCCCCTCTCTCTGTAATTCCAGGGATAATCTCCACCTGCCACGAGGATAAACAACACCTGCAGCAGCAAAAACCTCGGGAATCTACTCTGGGAATAACAGGGATAGATGCCAAATTCCAGGGAAAAGGGGCGTTGGGAATATTCACCGACAAGAACAGGATTTTAGGGAATGTCTCCAAGTGTTCCCAAAAGAATACGGGTTTGTTGTGGCTATTCCCCAAAATCAAGGGAATTTAGGGAATATTTGGGAGCACTTCGTAAGAAATATCTGGAAATAAAGGGAATTTAGGGAATATTTGGGAGCACTTCGTAAGAAATATCTGGAAATAAAGGGAATTTAGGGAATATTTGGGAGCATTTCGTAAGAAATATCTGGAATTAAAGGGAATTTAGGGAATGTTTGAGATTGTTTCACAATGAAGATCTGGAAAAAAATGGAATTTCGGGAATATTTGGGATCATTTCACAATAAATATTGATTTGTTGTGAATATCTGGCAAGAAATGGAATTTAGGGAATATTTAGGATCATTTCACAAGAAATAGCTGGAAATAAATGGAATTTTGGGAATATCTGGGACCATTTCACAAGAAATTGTAGTTTCTTGCAAACACTCCTCAAAAAGAAATGGAATTTAGGGAATATTTAGGATCATTTCACAAGAAATAGCTGGAAATAAATGGAATTTTGGGAATATCTGGGACCATTTCACAAGAAATTGTAGTTTCTTGCAAACACTCCTCAAAAAGAAATGGAATTTAGGGAATATTTCGGAGCATTCCACAACAAATACCAGTTTAATGTGAATATCCAAAAATAAAAAGAATTCAGGGAATATCTGGGATCATTTCTCAATAAATATCAATTAATTGTGAACATTCCCTGAAAATAAAGAGGATTTTAATTCCCCTCAAAGCTTTTCCAAGTGAAGATTGATTTATTAGGAAGAGCCCTGAAAATGACGGGAATTCCATGGATTTATTGGGAATATTCTCGGCAAACACCAAGAATTCCAGGGAATGTTTGCTCAGCTCGGGAATTCTCTCCAATCTCCTGCTGCTCCAGAATTTGGGAATGCTGAAGGGGGGGGGGGGGGCTCGGGATGAATCCCTAAATCCAGGCCTGCTTTCCTCCCATCCCGAAAAATTCCAAGCATTTCCAAGGAGAAAAGAGCCACGTACCCTACGGAGCCTTGGCTTCCTCATCCCAACTTTTTCCTCTAGAAAAAGCTGCAGAGGTTTCTATGGGAAAGAAACAAATCCCAAAGGGAATTAGAAACCAGGGATCACCTTCCCAGAGCCCAAACTGGGAATACTGGGATGCGGCGAGGAAAAATCCCGCTGGAATTCTCGGCAAATGCTGGGAAAGGATCGGGGAGCTCCGGGTGATCCTGCTGGGATTTGGGATCCGAGCTTTCCATGGATTGCGGGGCCTCCACGTTCCCAATCCCAGCTCGGGAATGTCGGGATCAGCGGGAGCTTCTTTGCCAGGGATTTGATGGCCGGAGAAATGGGAATATAATGGAATGGGAGCTCCAGAAATTCCCAACATTTCAATTACAAACAGCACCACAAAAGCCTAAAATCCCAGAGTTTTCCCCTGGCTCCAAAGCGCTGGAATTTCCATTAATCCCAATATTTGGTGGGGTTTTTTTTCCCCTCCCGCTTCCAAATTGGGAATAACGAGACAAAGAGTTAAAGCTGGAGAGGGAGAAAAGCCACCAAATCCAGGCAGATGGGAAGGAAATGATCCCTCCTGGAAAAATCCAACTGGTGTTTGTGCTGCAAAGCTCAGCTTTGGCTTTTTAAGGGAAAATTATGGGAACGGCACCGGAATATTTCACAGGCTGCAAAGGATCCGCACAAAAACCCGGAATTTTTTTTTCCCCCCTTTGTTGTGGATCCCTGGGGTTGAATTTTCCCGCTAAAATTCCGATTAAAACCCCTGGAAGCCCAAAATCCCGAAAGGTGGATGGCGGCAAAATTGGGGAAGAGCTTTTTTAATTCCCGATATTTTTTTTGGCAGCGATCCGGCATCGCAGCCTTCCCGGGAATGTGGCAGGAAAACGGGATGAGCTGGGAACAGCTGAAGCTCCTTCCCTGGAGCTGTGCCAGGAGCTGGGGGTCGGAGCATCCCGAGCCCATTCCCGTGGGATACGAGGCCCCTTCTCCCAAAGCCTGGGGCGGGATCCAAGGAAAACCATCCCTGCTTTTTGGGGGCCTTTTCCCAAGCCTGGGAGAGGCTGAGGAGCAGGGCTGGAAGTTGGGAATACTGGGATGCTCCACACCTGGATGCGGAGCCCTCGCTCCCTAAACCAGCGGGATTCCAGCGGGAATATTGGAGTGGGAATATTGGAGTGGGAATATTGCAGTGGGAATATTGCAGTGGGAATATTGGAGCGGGAATATTGGAGTGGGAATATTGCAGTGGGAATATTGGAGTGGGAATATTGGAGTGGGAATATTGGAGCGGGAATATTGGAGTGGGAATATTGGAGTGGGAATATTGGAGTGGGAATATTGGAGTGGGAATATTGGAGTGGGAATATTGGAGCGGGAATATTGGAGTGGGAATACTGGAGTGGGAATATTGGAGTGGGAATATTGGAGCGGGAATATTGGAGTGGGAATACTGGAGTGGGAATATTGGAGTGGGAATATTGGAGTGGGAATATTGGAGCGGGAATATTGGAGCGGGAATATTGGAGTGGGAATATTGGAGCGGGAATATTGGAGTGGGAATACTGGAGTGGGAATATTGGAGTGGGAATATTGGAGCGGGAATATTGGAGTGGGAATACTGGAGTGGGAATATTGGAGTGGGGATGTTGGAGCGGGAATATTGGAGCGGGAATATTGGAGTGGGAATATTGGAGTGGGAATATTGGAGCAGGAATATTGGAGTGGGAATATCCACCTTCCCATGGGAAGAGGAGGAGGCTCCCGGCGATCCCTGGTCCCCTTTGCACCCCGGATCCGTCGGGAACGCCGCCGCCTTTCCCGATTTTCTGGGAATTTCTCAGGACACTCGGCCCCGGTGAATCCAGGTGGAAGCAATTCCCTCTGGCACCGGGGGTCCTTTTCCCTTTATTTCTGATTTCCTTGGAATTCCTGCCCTTTATCCCAGGAAACCAGCTCATCCCGCTCTTTTCCACGCGGCCGCTCCGGCCCTTCAATTAAAATTCCGGACATTATGAAGGATCAAAGCTCCTTTCCCTCATTATTCCCTCAGATCCTCCTGCTCCGCTTCCCTGCTTTGTTCCCTCTGCTCCAGCACTGGGAATGGCTCTTCCCAACCCTCTCCCGTTTTCCTGCCACGTTCCTGCCCCTCTCCCAGTGCTCCCAACCTGAGTTTTCCCAGTTATTCCCTCACCAATTCCCAAAGGAAGAGGTTTGGAGCCAACAGGGAGCTCCGAGAGCCTCTGGAGGGAGCAAAAATTCCCTGTTCCACCCCGAAATCCCAGGAAAAGATACCCCAATAATCCCCATTTTTGTCACTGTCTTTCCACACATTATAAATTATGGGATGTGTATTCCAGATCCCTGTTTTCCAAACTCCCACTTCCATGGCAGACTGACATTCCCAACTCCTGGAAGTGCCCTCATCCCATTTTTTCAACCCTAAACCCTCTGGGAGGTGTCGCCACTTCGAGGGAGAGGGATGGGACACAGTGAGGATGGAAAGGAATATTTTGGGAATATTTTGGGAATATTTTGGGAATATTTTGGGAATATTTTTCCACTACAAACTGCCTGGGAAGAGCCATCCTGCTTTGTCTCACTTCCAGCAGCATTTCCCAGTTTTAAGGAGGGATTTTTAAGGCTGGAATTTTCCCTCTGAGTGGGAGAACACAGGGAAAGCTCCGAGAATTCACGGAGGAAACGGCAGGAATAATGTTGGGAGCCAAAGTTGTGCTCCCAAAAAATTCCAGAGCCTCAGGGGATGGATCTGAGCTCTTCCCATTCAGGGAAAGAAATAGAAACTGTCTCCCTTTGTTTTTTTTTTTTATGGGAAGCAGGAATTTCTAAGGAAAAATTCCCACCCAGCAATAAGTGAGGCTGGAGAAAATCCAGGGAAAACTGCAAAGTTTGGGTCACAAAACTTTGGAAAAAAACCCCAAACAATTCCAAACCCTCCAACTTGGCCAATTCAGCTGTTGGGAAAAGCAGGGAGATGTTTTTGTGAGGAGCATTCCCAGGATTAGGGATCAGGGAGGAGCAACTCATGGGATCATTTGGATTTTAGGGATCATCTCCTTCCCACCTCCCACTATCCCTGGTCATTCCAGCCTGGCCTGGGACAATTCCAGGGATCCAGGGGCAGCCACAGCTTCTCTGGGAATTCCATCCCAGCCCCTCTGACCCTCCCAGCCAGGAATTCCTTCCTGATGGAAGGAAAAATAAGGAAGGAAACAGTGCAACCCCCCCCAGCCAGGGCTGGAAAACTGCAGGCAGGGCTGGAATTCCAGCAGGAATTTCCCAAAGGATCAAGATCTGAACTCCTGGCTGTCCATGCCAGGGATCCTTTGGAGTCCCAGGCTCTGCTCCCACATCCCAGGCAGGGAGTCACCTCCTCATTCCACACATTCCTGGCCTGAAAAGGTGGGAATTCTGGGATCTGATCCACCCAGGGATGAACAGAGAGCTTTGGGCTGGGAGGGATCCTAAGGATCACCCCATTCCAAGGGCCTGGACACAGGGATGCTCCAAAGGCTCTGGGAGAGCTGGGAATGTTCACCTGGAGAAGGGAAGCATCCAGGGAGACCTTGGAGCAAATTCCAGAGCCTCAAGGGGCTCCAGGAGAGACTTGGGACAAGGGATGGAGGGACAGGACACAGGGAATGGCTTCCCAGGGATAGTGAGATATTGGGAAGGAATTCCTGCCTGGGAGGGTGAGGAGGCCCTGGAATGAATTCCCAGAGAAGCTGTGGATTCCCAATTCCCAATCCCTTCCAGCTTGTCCCAAGCCCCATCCCACCCAGCCTCGGAATAAATTCCTAAATTCCATTGTTTTCTCAGCTTTCCTGTGTTTCTCATACAGGGAGGGAGAAGAAGGAGAAAGGATGATCCTGCCAGGAATTTTGCCCTCAAACCCCGAGGAAATGGAGTCATTGGACTCTGGAAAACCTCTGGGAATTTGCACCAGGAGAACCAAAGGCTCCGGAGTGTCCGACACTCCCCGGCACAGGGAAGTGGCCGATGGAAGTGGGCTGGGAATGACTGGATTTTTTAGGACAGGGAGAATTCCAAGAAAGCCTCTCATCCCTGTGACTCGGCCATGGCAGATGTGGGATCCCTCTGGATTTCCTTCTCCCTGGAATGGTCATGGAATTGTTTGGGAAAACCCTCCAAGATCAAACCCAAGCATTCCCGGTGCATTCCCAGTAATCCATGTCCTCAAATGCCACATCCACACATTTTGGGAATGTTTCCAGGGATGGCGACTCCACCACTCCCTGTGCCTGTGCCTTCCCTTCCCAGCATTCCCATTGCCAGCCCATGGAATGTGGGAATGTGTGGGAATGGTCACACCTGCCTGGCACACCCAGTGCCACCAGGAATTCCCGAGGAATTCCTCACATTCCCTCATTTCTCTCCACTAAATGCTTCAAACCCCTCGACAAGACCAGGACAGACCCACATTCCCAAAGAACATGGAGCACGGAGGGAAAGCAGGGATCAAACATTTCCCTTTCCTGTACTGGAATATCCATGTTCGGCTGCTTGGTTGGAATTTTTCCAGGCAGACTTGGAGCCTCCAAAGCCTGGAATGTCAAGGAAGCCATGAAATTGCTTGGATGCTTTTCCAAAGCAAGGAAAAGGAAGAACCAAAGGCATCAAAGCCCGGGATGAATATTGGAAGGAGAAAAGGAAGTATCCTTAGGAAAACTCCCTTGTCTGGGAACAAAGCAGGGAATTTGGCCATGGAGAGGGTTTTTTAGGCTTGGAATTTCTCTGGAGACTTCCAAACATGCCTGTTCTGAGAGCAAGGAGGCAGAGCCACACCTGCCATACCTTGGGATTCCACTGGCATTTGGTTATTCCAGGAAATTCCTCCTCTTTTCCGAGCCCCTGGGACGGCTTTGCCGTTGGCTGGCCTGGCCTTCCAGCCAAACCCAATTCCCAACCAAAAAGGGCCAACAAACCACATTCCCGAGACATCTGGATCCCTCCAGACAACCTTGTGTTCACACCACACCCTCCACATTCCAGGGAAACCAGCATTCCAGGGAGAAGCCATCCAGTGCTGGGGGGTCCCCGACGCGGCATTCCCGACATCGGGATTCTGGGAACGCCCCAGCACCTCCCAGCAGCCCTGACTGGGGTGGGATGAGGGCAAGCCAAGGATCCCAAGGCTCCAGGCCCCGTGTCCTGGCTGGCAAAGCTCAGGAAGGTGTTTCCCAGAGGGAATTTCCGGGCACTCACCTGGTGGCAGCCCTGGAGGTTGGAATCTCGTCCGTACGAGGAGTAGGAACCTCGTTCTGTTTTACCTGCAACAAAGGACAAATCCCAATAAATCCAGGGCTAAAGGACACCCAGCCATATATTTATGATGTGCTGATGCTCATCCCGTTTTCCCAAGGCTCATTCCACACCCAGACCGGGCACTGGTGCTCCGGGGAGGCCCAGGAAGGGCTTCCCATTCCCCTGCTCAGGACCCTGATGGGAATTACACTTCCTAAGCCCGGCCGTGCTGCTTCCTGCCCCTGGGAGCTCACGGAATTCCAGGGGCTGCCTGAAATCCCAGCTGCCCTGCTCTTCCCCTCCCAAATCCCAAGGAGCCACGGGTTGGGAAGGGGGAAGGCGAGCGGGGAACTTGGCGCCGGCCCCACGGCCCTTTGTTTTCCCTCTCTTTTTTCCCGGGAATGGCGAGCGCTGCCATGCCGTGGGCACGGCGTTCCCGGCGGGAAGAAAGGGGATTTGGGGCCTTGAATGGGTGAAGTGAAGGAGGCAAGAGGAGGTTTGTGCCGAGCATTAAGTCATGGCTGAGCGGCGCCGCCCCACGTGCTCCCAGACAAAGAGCAGTCAAGAGGGCTGATCCCAAACATATTGCCAGGGAAAGACCACCCTTCTGGAGAGGAAAAGCCGGGAAGGAGGGGGGGGTGCGGGAAAAATCCCGCGGGAAAATTCCCGCTCGGGATGAGGGAGCGGGTGCTGGCGGTGATTCCTGGGATACTCGGCTTGGCTGCCGGGCTCCGGGTTCCCAATCCCGTCCCCATTCCACGAGGAAGAGAGGCAGCTCCTTAGACAAAGGATGGGGGAGCTCATGGAATCATTCCCAAAGTGCCGGGGCCACATCCCGGTTCCGAGAGCCTTTAATACCCATCCACCCTTTAGTGCTCCACTTCCATGATTCCAAGGGCCGTGGGATGAAAAACTCCTTCTCCACATCCCGCTCGAAGCCCCTGGAGCTTTTGTTTGGTTGTTTTCCACACCAAACACCCCAGAACCTGCACCATCCATTTGCAATTCACGGGATATCACCAGAACTTTGGGAAGCACTTGGAGCTGCCGAGCCCAAAACCGACGGCCGGCCCTCGGCTTGGGAATACGGGAGACGATTCCCGACAGAAACGATGCCGGCATTTGACTTGGCAACCTCCAAGTGGGAAAGGAAAGGAAAGGAAAGGAAAGGAAAGGAAAGGAAAGGAAAGGAAAGGAAAGGAAAGGAAAGGAAAGGAAAGGAAAGGAAAGGAAAGGAAAGGAAAGGAAGGCAAAGGAAAGGAAAGGAAAGGAAAGGAAAGGAAAGGAAAGGAAAGGAAAGGAAAGGAAGGCCGTGTGCTACTTCCCATCGCCCCGAGAGGGCCGGGAAGTGGCCGGGAATAACGAGGGTGAGGATGAGGGGCCCAAAAATCCCCCCGAGGAGAAGCCGGGGCACGGAGGAGCCGAGGCCGAGGCTCCGCAATCGCCTTTTCCATCGTCTCAGCCTCGGCTTAATTTCAGTTGGGAAAAAATATTTATCCCGATACAAAAATAAACCCCCTGCAAATTACAAGTTGTCAGGGTTAAAATCCATCCTGTTTGTGTGGGGGAGGCAGCGGGAACGGCGGAGACATGAATCATTCCCAGTAATTTGAGTGTTTCCATGACATCAATGGGCACCGGGCCAGGGCTCTGGCGAAGGCTGGGAGGTACCAGAGCGGCTCCGCAGCCGGCGGGAGATTGACTTTTGGGGAGGATTCTGCTCCTTGCAAAGGGCTGCAACCCCGGCAGCCACTTTTCCCAGCAAAGCCGGCAAAGCTCCGGAGCCGCTTTGCTCCGGCCTCGTGCCGCCCAAAATCCAGGGAAAACCTGGTGGAACCCTGCGAACCGAGCGGCGGCGGATGGGAAAGGTTTTCCCCCCACCCATCAAACCGGCCCCGTGTGTTCCCTCTCCACCAAACTCCCCATTCCCGGCACATCCCAAGAATCCTCTTTCTCTCCGTTTCCCAGCCTCGTTTTCCCGGGCTCTCCCGTTCCCCCGGCTGCTTTTGGGGGGGCAAAAAAAGCGGGAGCGCCGGCGCTTCCCGCCGCATGCACTGCGGAATTTTGGAGCCGAGGCTCCAGCCGGGGAATGCGGCAGGCGCTGCGGCTCTTTCTTGGCACACAGACAAGGTGGCGGTGCCAAGCCCCACGGCCACGGCCGCGCTTCCCGCGCCGCCGCTTCCGGCAGAAACAGGGGCGAAAATTCCCCGTGGGGGGAAAAACAGGGATGAGGATGGGGGGATCTGTCGGTGCTCCCGGGAAGTTGTGGAGGGCAGAGTTGGGGAAGCCTCGGAGCGTGCGGGGATGTCGGGGAGTCGCCACGAGGCCGATGATGGCCGAGACAAAGGGATGAGTCCGTGCGGCTCCGGTTTTCCGGGCAAATGTGGGATGGAGAGTCCCTGATGTCCAGGGAAAATCCTCCTGCCCTAAATGCCTTTTTTTCCCGATATTCCCGGGGTGGTTTTCTTTCATGGCCCCAAATCTAAGCAGAATCCCAAAAGAGGTGCTGGAAGGTGGGCTTGGAAAAATTCCTTAAATCCGGGAGGAAAGGGCAGCAACTTCCAAAGGCTGTGTCATTCCCCGGCCTGTTTTTTGGGAAGCAGGATGCCAGGGATGAGGAACTCTTCCAAAGGCAGGGCAAAGGAATCGAAATGAATGCCCTGAATTATTGGAATTCCGTGTTTCCTTTGGTTTCCTATTGGAAAGAATTTTTAGGGGATGAATTTAACCGGAATATTTGAACTCGGAGGATATTTGGGATTTGGGGCTGGAAAACCCAGGTGGGAACAACAAAAAGAGTGGGGTTATTAGGAATGGGAATTTGAAGGGCTCCAAATGGATTTTGCTCCCATCTCTTTCTGATTTTATTCCCGGATTTGGGGTGGTTTCGGTAATTAGGGATTGTGGGCTCCGAGCTCCGACGGCTCCGACGGCAACGGAGCTCCATGGACGCCCCTGAATGGCAAATTAACCCCAAATTAACCCCCAAATTAACCCCCAAATCCGGCCCCAAATGAAAGGACAATTCAGAGACCGGGAACAGGGAGCTGGAGAATATCTGGGATGAACTTCCCAGTGAGGAAAGAGCGGGATGAACTTCCCAGCTCGCCGGGAATGAACACACAGGTGTTCCCAGCCGGAGCACAGGGAATTTGGGCTGCTCTGGGAAGCATCAAACGGTTGAATTCCGCCTTATTCCCGGTTTTTATCCCAAATTTTCTGTAAAATAGTGGCAGGGAAAGGGATCTCCCGATACCGGGATGGGCTCTGCTCGCTGCCGTGGAAAAATAGGGATTTATCCAGGGAAAAATAGGGATTTTTTTACCATGGAGATGAAAAACTGCCTCATTTCAGCTGGAAAGTCAAGGTAAAATTTGTAGGGAATTGGGAATTATCCAAGGAAAACGGCGGTGAAATAAATGAGGATTTTGTGCCTGTGAGCACCTGGCTCAGGGAGAAATGTATTTCTGGAGCTATAAAATAGGGATAAAATATCAATATAGAACAGAGGGAAAATAGAAAATACGGGGATATATATAATATAAAATAGAGATCAAATATAGAGATCAAATATAAAATAGAGATTAAATATAAAATAGAGATTAAATATAAAATAGAGATTAAATATAAAATAGAGATTAAATATAAAATAGAGATTAAATATAAAATAGAGATTAAATATAAAATAGAGATTAAATATAAAATAGAGATTAAATATAAAATAGAGATTAAATATAAAATAGAGATTAAATATAAAATAGAGATTAAATATAAAATAGAGATAGAATATAAAATATAAATAAAAATACAAACTAGAGACAGAAACATCAAATATAGATATAAACCAGACATAAATATAAAAGATGGATATAACCATGGAATATACATGTCCTGACCACTCCACGGACACCTTTGCAAGGGTTTCCTATTGAAATGGAATTAAAAATGGAATTAAAAATGGAATCACAAGTATCCCACCCGTGCTCTCAGCAGAGGAGCCAGCACGGAGTTTTCCCATTTTTCTCCGAACTTTGGGATATTCTTTTCTTTACATGAAAAAGGGGGGGGGAAAAAGAGGGAAAAAAGGAAAAAAAAGGGGGGGGAAAAGGAAAACTAAGCAGGACAACAATTCCTGTGAAGGGAATGCTTTGGCCTCCCAATGGCAGGAGCAGAATTCCTGGCACCGGGAATAACAGCTGGAGCCTCGGCCCCTTTGTGCTCCGTTCCTTCCGCGCGGCTCCGGCGGCTCCGGCGGCTAAACGGGGTCCCTGGCAGGGGCACAAGGAGCCCTTGGCATCGTCCCCACGGAGCAGCCCGGCGGCTCCAGGTGTTTTTCCCGCTCTCCCAAGGTTTTCCTGGAGAGCCGGGTTGGAGCCGCAGCCCAAATCCGCCCTTGGAAAAGCCGTGGTTTCCAGCACAAAGCAGCTCATCCGATGGGAATGGAGGGATCCCGGAAAGGAGCTGCTTTGTGTTCCATGGGAATGAGGACAGGAGGGAAACGGGGCAAACTTTGGGATAATGGGCAGCAAACAGCACAAGCCCAGGGGGGCTCATCCATGAGATTCCCAAATCTCCGGGAAGGTACAAATCCCGACAATTTGAGCACGAGGGGAACGGGGAGGTTTTGCCGGGAATGAGGATTTGGGGCTTTCCTGGCGCAGGAAAGGCCGCTGGGTGTGGAAGAGCCGCTCCCATGGCACAGCAGAAGGAGGACAAAGGCAGGGGGTTGTTCCAGCAGTGCCACCAGAATTCCAAGGAAATTCGATCCCGAAAGGGATGGGAAAACAAAGGCGCGGAGCTCGAACCCAACGCAGGGAATTTCGGCGCTGACTCTCTGGTTAAACTGGTTCATTCCCAAATATCCCCAAATTCCTGCCTGACACGGATCCGTGTCTATCCATGAATACACATCACTCCCATGGTGATCCCAACCAGCTCTGCCTGATCCCCTTGGGAATTCAAGGACCGGGATGGGACCGACCGGCGCTTCCCACCCCGACCTCCACGATCCCTGCTGTGCTTGTTCCCCACTCCAGGAAAATTCCACACTCAGATTTATTAGCACTGGCCTCCATTCCCAAAATAGTGGATCCAAAGAGGAAGATGAAGGCACGTTTTCCCTGGATTTCTTTAATCAGGGAAAGCTGGGATTTCTCCGTGGGCTTTTAAAATGAAATAAGTGGCAAAAGAGGACTTGGAATTCCAGGAATAATGATAGAAACAGGGAATTTGGAGGACTGGATTTTCCCAGATTTATATTAGTCCCCCAATTCAATAATATTCCAGGGATTAATAAACCGAATATCAAATCCAGGTGCTAATTGAGAGCAGAATAATAAACTTCCCTAATTAAATTAGGGATTTACTGGAACGAACCGACGCTTTCTTTCCATGCTCAGGGAAAAATAGGGATATTTAATGAGGTGGAGAAGCCTTCAAGATTTCTTGGAGTCACACAAATTCAGGAGAATCCACCAGGATCCACAATGGGAAGAATTTTGGGAGACAACCCTCCATTTGGAGCCACTTCCAAAACATCTTTAGTTTCCTTTTCCTTCTCGGAGTGGAATTTCAGGGAACAGGTGAATTTTGTTGGGAGAGGAGGAAAAACTCCAAGAAAACACATTTTGGTTTATCCTTATCCTTGGAAAATAATTGGGAAAATGGGCTGGGGAGGAAGAGAGGGGCCGGAAAATGTTCTTTCCCACAGGGATCAAAAAGACTCAAGACTTTGGGATGGGGCAGAAGGAGCAGGAATCTTTTCCAGGGGGAGATTCCGTGCCCACGGTCTGTAAGGTCCCTTCTGACCCAAACCATTCCAGGATTCCGGGGTTCTGTGAAGAGACCTCAGCATCCCACAGCACCCACACACGGAGAGGGAAGGGGATATTCCCAGGAAAATAGAAATAATCCCCGTATTCAGATTAAATCCTCCAGTTTTCATTCCGACACAACCTGGATTTATTTCCCATAAAACTCAAGGTCAAAACACCCTCAAATGTCGTTTGGTTCCACTTTGGAGAGTTTGGATCCTTCCTAAAGGGACAACTCAAACTCCAATATTCCCAGGGGATGGCAAAGCAGCAGGAATGATGTGCTCAACGTCAAACAACACGCCAGAATTCCCAAGCCTTTCCAATCGGGAATGCCAGCAGAGGGCATGCACATCCTGGTCAGGGCCTGACACGGGAGAACTCACATTCCCGAATATTCCGGGAATTCTTTGGGCTGAGAATCCATAGAAACTGACAGCAGCAATCCCCAAGAAGGATAAAAAATGGGATACCAAGAAGGATAAAATATTCCCATTCCTTATTAAAAACATCACACCTGGAAGGAATGTGACACCAAAAAGCAAGATCCATGGAATCCTGGAATGGTTTGGAACATCCAGTTGGGCAGGGCCATCTTCCAGTGTTCCAGGGGCTCCAGGAGAGGGATTTGGGATAAGGGATGGAGGGACGGGACACAGGGAATGGCTTCCCAGGGACAGATGGGATATTGGGAAGGAATTCCTGGCTGGGAGGGTGGGGAGGGCTGGCATGGAATTCCCAGAGAAGCTGTGGCTGCCCCTGGATCCCTGGCAGTGTCCAAGGGCAGGTCGGGATATCCCGGGATAGTGGGAGGTGTCCGTGGGTGTATTAGATGCTCCCCCCCTTCCATCCCAAACCATTCCAGGATTCCCTGGAGCACCAAGGACAAACATCCAGTGCCTCTTCCAAGCCGCTGCAATTCCCTGCTGCCCACCCATCCGTGGAATCGCTCCCACTTTTCCTGCCTGGAATCCCTGGTCCACTCCCTTATCCCATCGACTCACGACTTCCCACATTCCCGTATCCCAGTTTCCAGGAGGGTCAGCACCCCCCTCCCCAGCCTTGGGAATGCCAAGGCTCCGTTATTCCCGAGCCTTTGCCCGACGTGTTCCAGGCAGACCGATGGAACACGGGGTCGGTGCCAGGGGTAATTCCAGGGACAATTCCATGGACACGGAGGTCGCCCTCTCCGGAGGAATCAACCGGGAGCCTCCCGTCGGCATCTCCGGCCCGATCCCTCATCCCGCGGCTCCCGGGAAACGGGAGGGAGGAGGCGAACGCTCCGGGCACGGCTCCGCTCCCGGGCCAATCCATTCCATGTGACAAGGGAAATGTTCCGTGGGAGAGCAGATGGCACCGGAGCGGCGCCGGCACCGGCAAACTCGGCAAATGCATCACAGTTACCGGGCTGGGATCCGCATTTCCCCGGGATGCGCTTGGATTCCGGTCGGGAGATTTCAGGGGGTTGGGGGTTTCAATGGTTGTGCTGCTCGGGGAATGTTGTACGTGGAAAATCCCTAAATCCCGGATATTCCTGGTGCTGACGAGCACAAATCCGAGGATAACATGGATAACAAACACCTCTGGGATAGCGGGAGGTGTCTCTGGGATGAGCTCCCAACTCATCCCAGGATTCCATGAAAGACCAAAGGAAAAGCAAAGATGAGAAAAAAGAGGGAAACAGCCCCAAATCCCAAATTACTTAGGGATGAGTTCCGACCAGGAATGTCACCTCAGCAAGAGCAGGGATACTTGGGATGAGGAGTCATCCCACCAACCCTGGGTCCATAGGCTTTACCAAAATTCCCAGACAATTCCCACACGGAGAAGAGAACAGCACCGACGATCCCAAAGAAATTCCCCAGGAATTACAACCTCTGGAGCTCCTCAGGGATTGGTTACACCCAGGATCCGACCCGGAGTAACCCGGGAATGATCCCACGGCAGCAATTCCTTGATTCCCGAGTGCTGCTGCTGACTCCAGCAGATATGCAAATGAGGGTTTCCCAATCCCTTGCTCCGCAGGGACTGGGAATGCTGCTCCCATCCCGCCCCCGGGATACCCATAACAACGGGATCAATTAGGCGGGAAAAGATGCAAAGGAAGTTCCGCAAGAATTCGGGGCTGGAAATGGGAAGGGGCAGGTCTGGAATTCCTGGGGGGAATCTCTTCCCTAAGAGGATGGAAGGACTTCCACAAAGTGCCTCTGGATCCATTTTCTCACCATTTTTAAGGCTTAAATGTCCCAAATTTCCTTCGTCCCACCCGGATTGTGCCAGGGAAGTCACAGCAGGAGCCCTGGGAATACTGGGAATTGTTGCATGGAAAACCTCGGCTCCTAAAATCCCGGGAAAAGCCCATTGGCCACACAGACAATGTTTGGGGATGGAAATTCCAGTGAAAACAGGGATTCCTTTCAGGAAATGGGGATTAAAAAGATCATTATTAAAAACTAGTTATTCAAAGCTCTAGTAAGGAATTGCTCTTATGCCTTAAGGAACTTTTCCAACAGGAATTTCAGCAGGAGAAAGAACTTGCCATTCCAAAAAAACTGGATTTCTTTGCCTGTCGTTATTCCTTGGAAGACAAGAAGAAGGAAAATACTTTTGGGGCAATACTGTTGGATTTGCCCTGGGATCGTGCTGATCCCATGGAAAACTCCTGGATGCAGAGGCAGGAATGGACCCTCCCCTTCCTTTTGGAATGTTGCACATTGATTTCATTTTGAGCTGTGATTTTGCCCCCCAAAATTCCCGGGAATCTTCTCATTTGAACCAATCTCTTGTTTAATTGAGCACATCCCAAATAATTCCCAGAAATCCTCCAACATTCCTGGCACCACGGAGCCATTGGAACAAAAAGGGATGGGAATCCATGTTTTCTTTAATAGGGAAGTTTTATAGGAATATCCTAATTATCCCAGAATCAACCCACTGCTCCATGATATTTTTTCCTTGGTTATCCATAAAAATGGGTTCAGTGGAGCAGAAATGGGAGATGGAAAGAGAAATCCAGTCAAATCCACCCCTGGAATAACATTTGGACATTCCACTATTAAATCCTGATCACTGGTTAATTCCTCATTAAAATGTCCCTATTAAAATCTCCCTATAAAAACCCAATTCCAGATCCAGGGAGCTGCTAAATCCAGGGTTGAATTTCCCAATATTGCTGGAAAATCAGGAATTGTGGCGAGGGTTTGTTTCCAAATTCCCTGTTTTCCGAGCTGTTCTATTTATTGAAGCTGGATAATGTATTCCCAGGGTTTGGGGAGCTTTGAAATCCAACAATTCCTCCCCTTATTTCCATCTATCCAGCCCTTCCCAAGGCAAACCCAAATTCCTTCCTGGTAGAAAACACTGGAATATTTTAGCAGAATCATTGCCACTTTCCCAAACCCACAGTTCCCTTTGTGAAGGAAAATATCCAACTGTATTCCTTATAAAATCAGGATTCGGGGGAAGGTTTTTGTTGCCTTTAATTTTTTGACCAAATTCTGAGGTTTTAAAATGAAACCATTTTCCAGCCAAACAATTAAATGTGGGTTTATTTGATTTTATCCTCCTCATTCCCTGGTTTTTTTTTTAATTACAACACCCCAAATTCTCATTTGATGCTGTTTCAACCGCTTAGTTCATCCCAGATTTTCATCCCTGAGCCCGAAAACATGGAAAAAAAGACCGAATCCCGGTTTTCCGGGCTGGAAGGGAATTCAAAAGCTCCCTGAAATGTCGGGATGAGCGGATCTATTCCGATTGCTTACAGGTGCTGCTGCACCATCTGCCTGGGCATCCTGCCCATCCCGAGGGAAATGATCCCAAAAAATCAGCCCGGCTCATTGAAACCCCCCCCAACTCTTTTCCAGCGAAATCCCAATTAAATCCGAAAGGCTCAGGGGCAAAAATGGAATTCTTGGGGCACAACTGCAGCTTTTCCCGGGGCTGGGAATTGTGGAATTGCTGTGGATCAGGTGGCTCAGCACCCCCCTGTCACCTCCCTCTTCCTCGGCGTCCCATTCCCACCTGGATCCTGCTCTGGGTGGGAATACGGGATACGACCAAGCCCAACGCAAGGAATGGCAATTCCAAACGCTTTCCTTTGCCTTTGGAATTCTGTCGGCACCGCAGAGCTTCCCAGGACTGTGGGGAGCCCCAGCCCTTCTCCCATTTTCCCACGTTTTCCCATGGGAACAGCCGGAGCCGCCGCCCCCCCAACACCAGGACACGGCTCTGAGTGCTTCCCAAAGCCAAGAGAAAAGCTGGAATTCTCCGAGTGCCTACGAGATCCTGAGGGGTGGAAGCAGGGATGGGAATGGCAGGAGTAAGGAGTGGGAGCAGCCAGGATCTATCCCAAGGAGCAGGACAGACCCTGTCCCAAGGAACAGCGGGAATGTGGCTGGATCCTGTCCCAAGGAACAGGAGCAGGGATAGATCCTGTCCCAAGGAACAGGAGCAGGGATAGATCCTGTCCCAAGGAACAGCGGGAATGTGGCCGGATCCCATCCCAAGGAAGAGCGGGAATGTGGCCAGATCCCATCCCAAAGAACAGAGGGAATGTGGCCAGATCCCATCCCAAGGAAGAGCGGGAATGTGGCCGGATCCCATCCCAAGGAAGAGCGGGAATGTGGCCGGATCCCATCCCAAGGAAGAGCGGGAATGTGGCCAGATCCCATCCCAAGGAAGAGCGGGAATGTGGCCAGATCCCATCCCAAGGAAGAGCGGGAATGTGGCCGGATCCCATCCCAAGGAAGAGCGGGAATGTGGCCGGATCCCATCCCAAGGAAGAGCGGGAATGTGGCCGGATCCCATCCCAAGGAAGAGCGGGAATGTGGCCGGATCCCATCCCAAGGAAGAGCGGGAATGTGGCCGGATCCCATCCCAAGGAAGAGCGGGAATGTGGCCGGATCCCATCCCAAGGAAGAGCGGGAATGTGGCCGGATCCCATCCCAAGGAAGAGCGGGAATGTGGCCGGATCCCATCCCAAGGAAGAGCGGGAATGTGGCCGGATCCCATCCCAAGGAAGAGCGGGAATGTGGCCGGATCCCATCCCAAGGAAGAGCGGGAATGTGGCCGGATCCCATCCCAAGGAAGAGCGGGAATGTGGCCGGATCCCATCCCAAGGAAGAGCGGGAATGTGGCCGGATCCCATCCCAAGGAAGAGCGGGAATGTGGCCGGATCCCATCCCAAGGAAGAGCGGGAATGTGGCCGGATCCCATCCCAAGGAAGAGCGGGAATGTGGCCGGATCCCATCCCAAGGAAGAGCGGGAATGTGGCCGGATCCCACCCCAAGGAAGAGTGGGAATGTGACCAGATCCCATCCCAAAGAAGAGCAGGAATGTGGCCAGATCCCGCTCTCCAAGCGGTGCCGCTGGATGTGCCCAGGCACAAGGAATCCTTGGCTGCTCAGACAACCAGAGCATTCCTTGGATGAGGCCCTTGGATAATTCCCTCTGAGTTTATCAGGACAGCGGGAGAAGCGAAGGGAATCCAAAGAGGGCCCAAAGTTTTCCCGAAATTCCCGTGTTGCCGGCGGAGCCGGCGGCGGCAAAGCGGGGTTGTTTTTGTTGCCTGTTTTTTTGGGAGGGGGCCAGGGCTGGAAGGAGTTAACGGCTCCCTCCCCTTCATTTGCATCTGGTGCTTTTAGTGTGTGTGTGTGTTTTTTTCTTCCCTGAAAAAGTTGGCAGAGCCGCCGATTTTCCATAATGCAAGCATTTGGGAATTGTGAGCGGAATGAAACCGATCCAATCTCCTGACTGCGACATGAATTTTCATTAATTACAACCTTGTCAGCAAAAGCATTATCAAAGCTGAATATGAAAATGCTAATGAGTTCTCATTTGCATATTTTTCTTTGTTGGAATGTCATTAATTATTACATTTTATGATGATGAATGCAGCTGTCGAAGCTCTCCGATGCATAATTAGCCATCAGAATGCCAGGAGCCGATCAGCACTTTTGGGGGAAAAGCAAAAAAACAGGCAAAAAGGAGCCAATCCCCCAAATTTCCCGGCGGGTCGAGCCGAACCCCCCAAACTTCACATCCCTGATGCTGTTCCCATTCCCGGCCGGATCCCGGGAGCAGGGGCTGGATATCCCCAGCTTCCAGCCGAAATTATCGGGCTTTTTTTTTTTTTAATTCCGCTTTTTTTGCCGCTTCCACAATCGGAGCAGCTCTTAAAAAAAAAAAAAAAAAAAAAAAAAATCGTTATTCCAGCTTAATTAATGCCATGCTTAATTATAACACCATGATGTCAGCGGTTTTAATTAAGCATTGGCTCGGGTACAGAAAACTCCTCGCCGCAGTAAGAGTCACTCCGGAGGGCTCCGCGGCCGCACATTCCCGGCGCCGGGAAAAGCGGGAAGCGGCGGGGACGGGGCGGGCGGGGGCGGCGTGCGGGGC
>WEIV01002521.1:61251-90689 GCA_013390005.1 Calyptomena viridis
CTTCCATCCATTCCCAGTCCATCCCCACTCCATCCATCCATCCATCCCCACTCCATCCATCCATTCCCACTCCATCCATTCCCACTCCATCCATCCCCACTCCCACCACAGCCTCACCAGCCCCGGGATGCCCAGGGCACGGGGAGGGAGCCAGGGATGCTCCAAAACACCTGGAAGTTTGAAGGGTTGGGAACACATCCCAGAGAATCCTGGAATGCCTTGGGCAGTCATTCCAACCCCTGCCAGGGGCAGGGACAACTTCCATAGCCCAGGTTGCTCCAAAGCTCATCCAACGTGGCCTTGGACACTTGGGATTGGGAGTCCACAACCCCTCTGGGAAACCTGGACCCTCCTAACCAGGAATTCCTTCCCGATATTCCCTGTGTCCTGGCCCTCCATCCCTTGTCCCGAGTCCAGCTCTCCCAGCTCTCCAAATTCTCTGGAATTTGCTCCAAGGTGTCCCTGGGTCCCTCTCTTCCCAGGCTGAACAATCCCAAGGAAAACCGTGAGCGAGCGGAGAGGGACCAGTGCTTGGAAAAGCAGTGGGAGAAAACCATTGGGAAGCACAGGGAATAAAGAGGTGCAGGATCCAACCCCCTGGGATGACTTGGGGAACACCCACATCCCGACGGGATTTGGGATTTGGGGATTTGCTCCCCACCCAGAAAGTGAAACTAAAGCTCCTCAGCTCCCACAATTTGCCAGTCCTTTGGAAGTCGCCTGAGCTGCAACAGCTGCTGCATGAATAATATAAAGAAAAGATGGAATTTCTGGAAGGATACAGGGAAGGATAAAGGCACTGGGCTGAAAACGTCCTGTTCTCCAGAGCAACTCATTATTAATCACCTGCTTTTCCCGGGAAGGGCCGACAGGAGCTTTTGTCCCATTCGTTCCCGACGCCCCAAATCCCCACATTTGCCAGGAGAAATTCCCCTTTTTTCGGCTCCAAAAAGCAGCTGGAATTTCCCAGGGCTGAGCCGATTGAGCCCCAGATCCAACCCCCCTCTCCTCCCCATTCCCGGATAATTAAGGGATGGGATGTCCTTTGGGAAAGGCAGGGGGCCACAATTCCCTCTGTCCCCAAGCCCTGCTGTCCCCCTTTCCCCGGGATGGGAATTCTCTCCCTTATTCCTGGAGAGTCCTTTTCCATGGGAGTGTCCTGCCACACCTGGAAAGGAGCATCCGAGGTTCCAGGTGGGATTTTGGAAAGGCTGGGAGAAGCTTTAAACACCCATGTTCTCCAGAAATTAGGAAAACCCAGTGGTTTTCCATGGGCCTCCAAAGGGAGAAGCCCAGAGTCCCAAAAACACACGAGAGAGATCCAAAAATAACATTTTTAAGGGAAAAGACACCACCCCTCTGTGCTGTTCCAAGTTAACATCAAATCCTGGGATAGTTTGGGTTGGAAGGGATTTTAAGGATCATCCCATTCCACTCCCTATGTGGACAGGGACACCTTCCACTATCCCAGGCTGCTCCAAGTCCTGTCCAACCTGGACACGGAGATGCTCCCAGGGCTGGAGCACCTCCCCTATGGAGCCAGGCTGGGAGAGCTGGGAATGTTCACCTGGAGAAGGGAAGGATCCAGGGAAACCTTGGAGCAAATTCCAGAGCCTCAAGGGGCTCCAGGAGAGCTGGAGAGGGACTGGGGACAAGGGATGGAGGGACAGGACACAGGGAATGGCTCCCCAGGGACAGAAGGAATTCCTGGCTGGGAGGGTGGGCATGGAATTCCCAGAGAAGCTGTGGCTGCCCCTGGATCCCTGGCAGTGTCCAAGGGCAGGTTGGAGCCACCTGGGATAGTGGGAGGTGTCCCTGCCCATGGCAGGGGTGGGATGGGATGATCTCCAAGTTCCCTCCCAATCCAAACCATTCCATGATTCCCTGCTCCCTCTCTCCAAGGATGGGAGTTCTCCAGGTCCACATTCCCATGGGATTCCTATGACATGTCCCAAGCTCTCTGAGTTTAATCAAGGAATCGGCACTGGAGAAAGGAAGCAAATCCTGCCATATCCAGAGGATATGGATATGGATAGGGATATGGATAGGGATGTGGATATGGATATGGATATGGATATGGATATGGATATGGATATGGATATGGATATGGACAGCCAGAGGAGAAGGACAATTCTGAGGGACCAACACCAGCCCAGACCTGGGCTCCCTGCACGTCCTTCCTGGAATTGCTCCCAGTTGGGCCTTGGATTCCCGTTTCCTCCTTCCCTGACTCCTCTGTCCTCCAGGATCCTCCTTCCTGTCCTTCTGCTCTGCACTGGCAAAAATTCCCAACCCCACAGGCGTGACAATTCCAACCAAAATCCCAAATGTAGGCCAGGGGTGGATTTGGGCACCACCAACCCCTGCCAGCTCCACAGATCTAATAATGTGACAAGGAGTGGGGCAGGATTCGGGATGTGGCCTTTTAGTCACCCTGTCTCTGTCCCAGTGTCCCTGTCCCAGTGTCCCTGTCCCACTGTCCATGTCAAGCCCTGTCCCAATGTCCCTGTCCCAGTGTCCCTATCCCAGTGTCCCTGTCCAGCCCTGTCCCAGTGCCCCTGTCCCCCTGCCCCTGTCCCAGCGTCCCTGTGCCCCACTGTCCCAGTGTCCCTGTCCCTGTGTCCCTGTCCAGCCCTGTCCCAGTGCCCCTGTCCCCCTGCCCCTGTCCCAGCGTCCCTGTGCCCCACTGTCCCAGTGTCCCTGTCCCTGTGTCCCTGTCCAGCCCTGTCCCAGTGCCCCTGTCCCCCTGCCCCTGTCCCAGCGTCCCTGTGCCCCACTGTCCCAGTGTCCCTGTCCCTGTGTCCCTGTCCAGCCCTGTCCCAGTGCCCCTGTCCCCCTGCCCCTGTCCCAGCGTCCCTGTGCCCCACTGTCCCAGTGTCCCTGTCCCTGTGTCCCTGTCCAGCCCTGTCCCAGTGCCCCTGTCCCCCTGCCCCTGTCCCAGCGTCCCTGTGCCCCACTGTCCCAGTGTCCCTGTCCCTGTGTCCCTGTCCAGCCCTGTCCCAGTGCCCCTGTCCCCCTGCCCCTGTCCCAGCGTCCCTGTGCCCCACTGTCCCAGTGTCCCTGTCCCAGTGCCCATGTCCCAGTGTCCCAGTGTCCCTGCCCAACACCCAGGGCTCTGTCCCAGATCCATGGGCAGTGCTGTGCCCAAAGCTGGATTTTCTATTCCCTCCCTTCCCGTTCTGTCTCCCAGCCATCCCATCACTCCACAGCAGAAATATGTGGCTTCCAAGCCCTTCCCAACATTTTCCAGGAGTGCACTCCAGGAGCAGGCCCTGGAATCACTGACAGCTCTGGAGAGCGGCATCAAAACCATCCCACATGGAATAAACCTCTCCAAGTCGGGCAGGGAAGGGGATGGGAGTCCCAGCAATCCTTGGGGGAAGGGTGGCATGGATCAAACAGGACACATTTGTGGGATCAGCTTCCCACCGGGATCGGGGCAGGAAGGGAACTCCCTGGGATGTTCAGCCTGTGGAAGCCAAGGGGTTCTGTCCCACATGGAATTCCAGGGAATCAAAAACACGGTGGAGAGAAGATCAAAGATGGAATGGTTTGGGGGGGATTTTAAGGATCATCTTCCACTATCCCAGTTTTTTCCAGTTGGCCTTGGACACTCCCTGCTGAGTTATTGCCTATGGATGGTCCCTGGGACACCCAGGAGATGGAATTCCTTGTCGGAAAACATATTCAAAGTGTTTAAAATGGTTTGAAATGAATAGAAGAGAGTCACACTCCAAAGCAGTGGTGAAATTCCTGCGGGAACAGAGGCTCCCCTCGGGGTTATCCCAGTGGGAGCCGAGGGCACTGAGGAGGGAGAGGAGGTGCTTGCTTGGCTAAACAGGGAAGAGCCCTTTTTCTGGGCTTATTTAAGAATTCTGGGATGGCCCCTCCACCGTTTAATCCATGCACTGATGTTCTCACCCACCGTGTGATCACCCAGTCTGGAATAATCCCTATTTCCTTCAATATTTCTTGCCTCTCTCCTGGGAAATTTAGAGCCGATTCTGGCATCTGTTCCCCGTCCTCTTTTGTGAACACTGAGGCGAAAAATCCATTTATTTTTCAGCAGTGTCTACATCATCTGTCAATAAATTCCCCTTTCCTGCTCTAAGAGGGCCGAAAAATTCCCCGCTCCGGCCTCGCGCTCCGGCCGCGGCGCGGTAATCCCCGATTATTTCTCCTCACCTCCTGCCTCCTCCTCCTCCCTCTGACATTCTTCCTCACTTTTTTAATTTGCCCCAACCGGGGGTTTCCCACCTTTCATTCCTCCTTTCCATCCGTTTCTAATCCCGCCCGCTTTTCCCGGCTGATTCCCACTGAGAGGCCGAGGGAAGAGTCGCTCCCGGAACAGTCACAGGGACGGGAATCCACATCTGAGCTCCCAAATCCCAAGGGATTTTTGCTTCCAGACCCCTCTGAAAGGGAGGCTCGCTTCTGGTCCCGGCCCAGAAGGCACGTGGGCAGTTTGGTTCTGACCTCGGCCGCGCAAAGCTCGGCCTAAACCGCGCCCGGCTCAGCCCCCCCGGCCCAGCTCCGTGTCTTTGCCAAGAGAAGCCACCACAGCTCCCCAAAAAGTGGGGTTTCTCCCTGTCCCTCCCGAATCCCACGTGTCTCCGGGCTGGGAAGTTGGGAGCCGGGGGCCGGGCTCCGAGCGCGGATTAATTAAGCCGGGCTTTGTTGGCGGCGGCGGCTTTAAGCAGGAGCAGAACAAGGCCTTTGTTTTTGGTGCCCAGCGGAGCGTGAGCACCTATGGAAATGACCCACTAATTCACCAAATTGGTTTTGTTTCCCAGATTTTCCCACATGTCCATTTTCCAGCTGTAATGCAAATCCGGGCGGCGCCGGGACCTTTGGGTGCTGCACTTGAGGCACACACAATTCCAGCAGACTGGAACTTGCTTTGCAACCCCTTTTGTATTTGGTCTCAGTTTGCATCTGCTCGGGAATTTTTTTTAATTATTATTTAGTTATTTTTTTTAATTGTTATTTTTTTAAATCCTGGCATAGGCTGAGTTGGGACCTTAAATCCCGTCTCATTCCGACCCTCCCGGTGTGGTCAGGGACACCTTTCACTTCCCAAATCCACCAGAACTCCAAATGGAGTTCTTCCCTCTCCATGAATATTTTAGGGAAGTCACTTCCAGGTTTCTCTTAATGCCCGGAGAGGTGGGAGCTCAAAATTCCCTCTGCAGCAGCAAAAACTCCTCGGAAAACCAAGCTCCAATAATCCCTGGAAAAAGCATGAAAGCACCTCTGGATGTTTCCCTCTCCCGGGGATAAACCCAGAGCACTGGAATCACAAAGGGAGAGCTGGGAATCTGGGATTAGGGGCACAAATGTGGGATTAGGGACAGGAGGGAACAACTCCAGGAAATAAAGCAGGCCGAGCATTTGGAGAAGTTAACTCCCAAATCCCAGGGAATGTCAAGTTCCCGGAAAAGCCTGGAGGCCTTTCAAGGCAGCCAGGAATTGCCAGAGTGACAGTTCCCATTTCCACATCTCTGCTCCTTCCCGAGGAAATGGAGATGTCCTTGTCATCCCTTTTCTCCGCCGCTGCCGTCGGACGCCGGGCTCGCAGTCCTGACTGGCAGCACTTACAAATCTATTCACTCCTCCTTGGGAATGGGAATACACTTGTTTCCAGGAGCCTTCCAGGGTGCCACTCGACATGGAATCAGGGGAGCTTTGGCTTTGGAATGTCCCCAAGGATGGAGAGCTCCTGGAATGTCCTGGGTGGGGGTTGGAGGAACCTGGGATAACGGGAGGTGTGCTCCATGGAAAGGGGAGAACCAGGATGATCCTTAAAATCCTTCCCACCCCAAACCATCCCAGCATTCTACGATCCCCCTAAACCCGCTGTGCCGGCTTGGGTCAGCTCCAGGGATGGAAAACACTGGGAACAAACTCTGGCATTTCCAGTCCTGGGGGCTCAGAAGGCCTTTTTAGGTCCCTACAATTCCACAGTGCTGTGGGATCTCATCCCAGTCCCAGTGACCCTCCACCAGCTCCAAGCCCATCCGACCTCGCAATTCCCGGTTTGTGCCGTTCCCCTCCCGCTTCCCGGTGTCCCTTCCCTGCTCCGGCTGCACAGCAGGAGCCACCTGAGCCACCAGGATTAACATTCCCACTGTGCCAGAGAGGAACTGAGAGAATCCCAAAGGAATTCTCGGAGAGAATTTGGGAGACAATCCCCAAGGTGCCGGGCTGCCACGGAATGAAATCATTCCCGCCGAAGGTTAAGAAAACAGGGAGCGGGTTGAGTCACATCCAGAGCATGGAAAATCTCAGGCCACATGTTTAAACTCCTGCAAACTGTGCTGGGCAAACTGCACTCGTCTGCCCCAATTCCAGGGGCCTGGGAATTACAGGAGCGGGATCAAAGCCACCCGCATGGAGATGTTGGGATGGNATGGAATGTCCTACTTGGGAGGGACCCACAGGGATCACTGAGTCCAACTCCCCAAATCCCACCCGGAGCCTGAGAGCGTTGTCCGAACGCTCCTGGCTCCGCTGTCCCACAGGGAAGTGCTCCAGGGAGTTCCACAGGGTTTAAGAGCCTGTTGGGAAGTGATTCCGTGTCCCAACAAGGCATTCCGAGCAATTGGATTCCTGGGAATGGGGGGTGATGAGGTGGGACCTGGGTCACTGGTGGCCTTGGCTGGACTCCATGGAGCCAGAGGCCTTTTCCAGCCTCAGTAATTCCAGGATTCTCCACCTGTCCCCTCAAAGCAGGAGCAAGTCCTTCCAAGCCCAACCATGTTAAATGGGATGGTGGTCGGCTCCGGATCAGGAGGACGCGGAGGATGGAAAGGAAACCAGATCCCGACACCCAAATTTACAGGGATCTTCCCTTGGGAGAGTCCTGATGCTGCCAGGAGAAGGGAATTGGTAAAATCCCTTTGGAATAAGCCTGGTCTGAGCAGAGAGCCCTGGGCACTGTCCAGCTCTGCCCTGCTGAGATTGTCCCCAAATCCCAAACCCTGACACAATCCTGGGTCTGTCCCATTCCCACAGGACATCCAGCCCAGCCCATTCCCCTGGAGCTGCTGGAGCAGGAGGGATGTGTGTCCCCATCCCACTCTCCCACTTCCACAGCCGGGAAAACCTCTCCCAGGGAATCAAACAGCACCTTTGGAACAGCGGGGGNTGGAGTTCTTCCCTCTCCATGAATATTTTAGGGAAGTCACTTCCAGGTTTCTCTTAATGCCCGGAGAGGTGGGAGCTCAAAATTCCCTCTGCAGCAGCAAAAGCTCCTTGGAAAACCAAGCTCCAATAATCCCTGGAAAAAGCATGAAAGCACCTCTGGATGTTTCCCTCTCCCGGGGATAAATCCAGAGCACTGCAATCACAGAGGGAGAGCTGGGAATCTGGGATTAGGGGCACAAATGTGGGATTAGGGACAGGAGGGAACAACTCCAGGAAATAAAGCAGGCCGAGCATTTGGAGAAGTTAACTCCCAAATCCCAGGGAATGTCAAGTTCCCGGAAAAGCCTGGAGGCCTTTCAAGGCAGCCAGGAATTGCCAGAGTGACAGTTCCCATTTCCACATCTCTGCTCCTTCCCGAGGAAATGGAGATGTCCTTGTCATCCCTTTTCTCCGCCGCTGCCGTCGGACGCCGGGCTCGCAGTCCTGACTGGCAGCACTTACAAATCTATTCACTCCTCCTTGGGAATGGGAATACACTTGTTTCCAGGAGCCTTCCAGGGTGCCACTCGACATGGAATCAGGGGAGCTTTGGCTTTGGAATGTCCCCAAGGATGGAGAGCTCCTGGAATGTCCTGGATGGGGGTTGGAGGAACCTGGGATAACGGGAGGTGTCCTCCATGGAAAGGGGAGAACCAGGATGATCCTTAAAATCCTTCCCACCCCAAACCATCCCAGCATTCTACGATCCCCCTAAACCCGCTGTGCCGGCTTGGGTCAGCTCCAGGGATGGAAAACACTGGGAACAAACTCTGGCATTTCCAGTCCTGGGGGCTCAGAAGGCCTTTTTAGGTCCCTACAATTCCACAGTGCTGTGGGATCTCATCCCAGTCCCAGTGACCCTCCACCAGCTCCAAGCCCATCCGACCTCGCAATTCCCGGTTTGTGCCGTTCCCCTCCCGCTTCCCGGTGTCCCTTCCCTGCTCCGGCTGCACAGCAGGAGCCACCTGAGCCACCAGGATTAACATTCCCACTGTGCCAGAGAGGAACTGAGAGAATCCCAAAGGAATTCTCGGAGAGAATTTGGGAGAGAACCCCCAAGGTGCCGGGCTGCCACGGAATGAAATCATTCCCGCCGAAGGTGAAGAAAACAGGGAGCGGGTTGAGTCACATCCAGAGCATGGAAAATCTCAGGCCACATGTTTAAACTCCTGCAAACTGTGCTGGGCAAACTGCACTCGTCTGCCCCAATTCCAGGGGCCTGGGAATTACAGGAGCGGGATCAAAGCCACCCGCATGGAGATGTTGGGATGGAAAAATCCCATGGAAAACGGGCCCGGAGACGGCGGAGCCACGGAACGCAGAACCTCGGGGTGGATATTCCCGGGAAGAGCAAGGAGAGGGCTGGGATTCCAAGGAAGGGTGGCTGTCACATGGCGACCACGAGAACCCGGACAAGCTCCAAGCACAAAATCATGGAATGTCCTACTTGGGAGGGACCCACAGGGATCACTGAGTCCAACTCCCCAAATCCCACCCGGAGCCTGAGAGCGTTGTCCGAACGCTCCTGGCTCCGCTGTCCCACAGGGAAGTGCTCCAGGGAGTTCCACAGGGTTTAAGAGCCTGTTGGGAAGTGATTCCGTGTCCCAACAAGGCATTCCGAGCAATTGGATTCCTGGGAATGGGGGGTGATGAGGTGGGACCTGGGTCACTGGTGGCCTTGGCTGGACTCCATGGAGCCAGAGGCCTTTTCCAGCCTCAGTAATTCCAGGATTCTCCACCTGTCCCCTCAAAGCAGGAGCAACTCCTTCCAAGCCCAACCATTTTAAATGGGATGGTGGTTGGTTCTGGATCAGGAGGAAGAGGAGGATGGAAAGGAAACCAGATCCCAACACCCAAATTTACAGGGATCTTCCCTTGGGAGAGTCCTGATGCTGCCAGGAGAAGGGAATTGGTAAAATCCCTTTGGAATAAGCCTGGTCTGAGCAGAGAGCCCTGGGCACTGTCCAGCTCTGCCCTGCTGAGATTGTCCCCAAATCCCAAACCCTGACACAATCCTGGGTCTGTCCCATTCCCACAGGACATCCAGCCCAGCCCATTCCCCTGGAGCTGCTGGAGCAGGAGGGATGTGTGTCCCCATCCCACTCTCCCACTTCCACAGCCGGGAAAACCTCTCCCAGGGAATCAAACAGCACCTTTGGAACAGCGGGGGCTCCCAGAATTCCCCATCAGGAACTTTGGGATCCTGAATCCTTCCCTGCCTTCTGTCCCTGCAGACATTTTTATAAACCAATTAGTTCTTAAACCAAACCAGGCAAAGCCAGGACAGAGGTTTTCCCAGAATCCAGGGGCAGGTAAAAGAGGGAGAGACAATCCCAAATTCCAGAGACTGCAGTTCCGGGTGAAGCTGGGAAGCAGCAGAGCCTTTCCCTGGATCTCTGTGCATTCCCTAAGCCCCGTGGTGTGAGTGCAGCAGGGAGTGTTGACATTCCCGGCCCTTTTCCCAACCGTGGCTTTGGCCGGGAATCCACACAACCCACTGCAAGCTCCACCATTGTCCAACAGCTCACAGCTCTTTCCCAAGATCCCGGGATGAGGGAGGCATGGGAGAGCTGTGGAACGACTGCCGGCAGTCCCAGCTCCGTGTTTTTCTTGGAGCGGGGCTGGAAAGCGGCGGAACACGGGCGGGATCTTGTCAGGGACACTCTGACATCATTTATTTACTCGGCTCCCACTCGTTGCTCAGCCCTAATTAAAGGAGGAGCTGCCGGGCCCCCACAGGTGCTGCTGCCAAAGGGTTGGTCCTGGAAAAGGTCGGGATCAGGGAGTCCGAGCTGTGCCCCAGCCCCTCCTTGGCACTGGCACATCCAGCATTCCTTGGACACTCCAGGGACCCTCCCTGGGCACCGATTCCCTTTCCAGGAGGGAATTCCCAGCTCCGTTCCCTGCCCTGCACACGCTCCAGCCCCTCCGTGTCTCTGTGTTCCCAAGGATCCCGGAGCTGATCCCAGAATTCCCAAAGTGCCCAGCACAGAGGGACAATCCCAACCTCCTGCCCACCCGGGCTCCCCTCCCTCACATCCAAGGATCTGGAGTGCAGATCCCATCCCACTCCCAACAACATCCCTCTCCATCCATGTGGTCCTGTGGTTGGATTTTCCAAAAGCTTTTTGTCCTTCAAAAATCCTGTTCCCAGCGTGTCCAACATCATTTCAGGAAAACACCATTTTCCTGCTCCAGCACATTTGACACCCAAAGCTCAGCAAGAAAACACACTCATATATATAATATATATATTTNCTAAAAACCTTCCAAATTCAAACTAACCCATGTTCCCACCCTTACAAAAAAACCAAGGATGAGGGATTTAAGCCCTCTGGATTGGAGTTCTACTTCATTCCTCCCACTTCCAGCAGCCCAAGGCAGGTAGGAAATTCCATGTCCTTACTTTGTATCCTGGAATTGACAAAGGGAGGAGAGAGATTGTCGTGAGAGCCGAGGTCTCTGCTCGCCATGTGATCGTAGTGAGTCCCATCTCCAAAGTTCTGCCAAGAAACCAGGAAAAGACACAATCTGACACATTGGAACAGTGTTTTCCCAACCTCCAGGACTGCAATTCCTGATGAAATTCCACGTCTGCTCTAAGGAATGTCATCCCTTGGGGTTTGCCCGGTTTATTCCCTTATTCCGCTTGGCCCTGCAGGAGGGTTGGGCTGAAGCTCCTGGAATTCTGGGCCCTCTCAGAAGGCTCTTCTCTCCTGGAACATGGGAGGGAGACTCCGGAGGGCCCGGGATCCCGCTGTGGAACTTCCCTTCCCGCAGGAAAAAGGGAGGTCAGGCTGTTGGTGGAATAATTCCGGCACTTAATGCCCAGCCCTGATTCAAATTCCCGAATCCTTCCCAGGCTCGTGCTCCTTTTCTTTCTATCTCCCAACTTCATTCAGGTTTTTGGAGGCAGAAATAATCAGTGTGTGCCAATTCCCAATTTCCTTTTCAAAACATTTTTCCCTGGGAAGCAATACAAGTGTCAAGGGGGAAAACAAGGGGAGAGAAACGAGCTGCCGGCCGGGAATGATGTCATGGATGCAAAGCAGGAGGGCAGAAGAAAAGGTGCTGGGATTCCTTCCCTCCCAGGGATGGGGGAAATCCGGGATCCCCGGAGGGAAAGGCCATGGATTAGGATGAGGAGGGGATGGAGAGGGAGCCCTGGAGTGAATTGGGAACAGTTACAGAGCAATGAAACAAATGGAAATGGGGCCATTCCCTGCCCAGCCCGGGGCAGCTCCGTGGGATTGGAGGGAATAGCTGGGAATGAGCAGCACGGAGCTGAGGCGTGAGCCTGCAGGAAGGGAAAAGCTGGGATGCTCCAGTTGGGAAAAGGGCTGCTAGGGCACCATGGGCAAAGCTGGGATGCTCCAGCTGGGAATGGGCTGGATGGGATGCTCCAGCTGGGAATGGGCTGCTAGGGCAGGATGGGAAAAACTGGGATGCTCCAGCTGGGAATGGGCTGGATGGGCAAAGCTGGGATGCTCCAGCTGGGAAAAGGGCTGCTAGGGCACAATGGACAAAGCTGGGATTCTCCAGCTGGGAAAAGGGCTGCTAAGGCACCATGGGAAAAGCTGGGATGCTCCAGCTGGAAGTGGGGCTGCAGGGTGGGATGGGAAAAGCTGGGATTCNCGGGGAGGCGCGGGCGGGAAGTGGGGTGCAGGGTGGGATGGGAAAAGCTGGGATTCTCCAGCTGGAAGTGGGGTGCAGAGTGGGATGGGAAAAGCTGGGATGCTCCAGCTGGAAGTGGGGTGCAGGGTGGGATGGACAAAGCTGGGATGCTCCAGCTGGAAGTGGGGTGCAGGATGGGATGGGAAAAGCTGGGATGCTCCAGCTGGAAGTGGGGCTCACCCGGAGCCGCTCAGGGCTGGCGGTGGCTCCGGGTGATCCGCACAGCTGGAATGCTGGAAATAGCTTCTCTTCCCACCCCAGCTACCGGCTTCCCGATCCCGAGGTGTCTAAAAAATGTGGATAACTGTCCACAGCCACAATTGAAGTGACTGGGCCCAGCTGTCTCACAAATCCCGGGAACACGGAGCCGGAGAGCGGCTCCGAGCCTGCATTCCCACAGGGAATCCCATCCTGTGTGCGGAGCACGCCCCATTCCCACAAGTTTCCTGGAGCAGAGGTGGGATGGCGGCCGGGCTATGTGCTCTGGAGTTTGGATGGAGCCAGTGCTTGGGGGGGATGTGCCAAAATTCCCAAAATTCCAGCCCCGGCCAAGGGTTTGAGCCCCACACGGAGTGGCTGAGGTGGGAAGGGCAGGGATGCACCGCTGGGAAGTGGTGGGATAACCTTGGCCAGCTTTGCTGCCCTGAGCTCCGGCCCTGGAGTGGCCGGGAATGGTCAGGGAATGGCCAGGAATGGTCAGGGAATGGCCGGGAGCGCTCAGGGAATGGCCGGGAGCGCTCCGGGAATGGCCGGGAGCGCTCAGGGAATGGCCGGGAGCGCTCAGGGAATGGCCAGGAATGGCCGGGAATGGTCAGGGAATGGCCGGGAGCGCTCAGGGAATGGTCGGGAGCGCTCAGGGAATGGCCGGGAATGGCCAGGGAATGTTCATGGAATACAAGCCCTGGCACAGGGGTGGTGCTGCCCCTCTCCTCAGGCCTGGGGACACCCCAATCCCTCCAAATCCAGGGGCAGAGGGTGAAACCCTGGGGAACCAGCTGTGCTCCAGCTGTGTCGGGAGCGGCAGGAGCAGCCCAGCAATCAATGGCTCGTTACCATCCCGGGAATCAGGGAATCAGGGAATGCCTGCGGTGGGCAGGGACCTTCCACATCACCCCAGTCCCGGCCGGGGCCACATTCCCCCAGCCCAGGTGCCAAAGCCCAGCCCAGGTGCCAAAGCCCAGCCCAGGCCGAGGCTGGAATCCTAAATCACTCCCCCAAGCCCTTTCCAGGAGAGCCCGACTTCCCCGAGCGGCCGCAATTCCCGATTTCCATCCTGAGGCCGCGTGGCTCCGGGCAGGAGAGATGAGCTGCACTTACCCGGGATGGGCTGGGATGTCCCGCATTCCCCCAGGACCCTGAGCTGCTTCTGTCTTCTACATCTGGGGACAAAAAAGTTCTTTAGGCTGCGAGGAAATAATTCCTTCCTTTTGTCGCGGCGCTTTTAAATTAACGGCTCGGCTTAATCTCCCGGTGCCTTTAATTAAGGCTCAGGGCCGGGAAGTGGCTCCTGACCCGCCGCTCCAATTAACTCATTGGAATGCACGGCGGGAAGGAGCCGCACCCTCGGGAACACGGAATTCCGAAGCTCCGGCCTCAAATAGTGGCAAGAGAGCTCTGGAAGAGGGAAAAGCTGGAAGTGGGAGCAGCCAGGGAAGGGGGGGGCAGTGCCGGATCCATGGATACAACAGCTGTTCCCAACAGTTGGGGCTTGGAAGGGATTTTAAGGATCACCTCCTTCCACTATCCCAGGTTGTTCCCAGCCCTGTCCAACCCGGCCTTGGACAATTCCAGGGATCCAGGGGAATCCACAGCCTCCCTCAGCAAACACATTCCTTTGTTACGTTAAACCTCAGGAAATGGGATTGACATGGATGCGGAACTGTCTTACTGCCCATTCCAGTGCTGTGTTCCAACCCACTCCCGCATTCCCACCGGTATCCTAAGGGAATATCGTCATTCCAGCCTTTTCCGTTTTTTAATGGAATTAAAAAATTCCGTCGGGGCTGGAAAAACTTCCTCCGAGTGCTGCCAAAACCCGGGAGCAGCTCCCTCCCCAGCTGTCCGTGCAGGCTGTGGGATCAGGGGGAATTTCGGGAACACACACGGCCAACAGCACCCAAAATCCAGGCGCTGTGACCCAGGATTCCCACATTCCCCAGTCAGGAATTCCATGGTCTCCAGGACTGATGAACGCGTTAATGGCACGAGACACTCGCAGGTAAATATTTCATTAAGCTCCAGACAAAAATAGGGAAGGAAAACGTGGATCATTTCCCTGACAGGTCCAATCAAGCATTCCAGGAGGTTAATTAGGCGGGGGGTTAATGGAACAGCCAATTAACTCCGGGCACCTAAAAAGCACTGGGTGTTATCCCATGGATTCTGATGGATTCTGATGATTCCCAAATGACCCTTGGGAACAGCACCTGGACTCGGACACACTGGCCAGTCAGGATCCTGGAATGGCTTGGGATGGGTGGAAGGGATTTTAAGGATCTCCCAAGGGCAGGGACACCTTCCATATCCCAGGTTATTCCAGGCTGCCCTTGGACACTCCCAGGGATGGGGCAGCCACAGCTTCTCCGGGAAATTCACCCTCCCACGCCCCCAGGCAGGAATTCCCTCCCAGTATCCCAGCTCTCCCAGCCCTCCTGAGAAACGAGGAGCAGTGGCTCCCGTGCTTTCTCCCCGGGAGCCACATCCCAGGCAGCTCCCAATTTTCCTGGCGTTTCTCCTCCCGAAGCTGCGGGCGCTCCCGGTCCCTCTGCAACCCATCAGTGAGGAGCCTTAATGAAGTGACCCTGACGGCCAAATCCATTTCTCTGTCCCTAATCAAATCCCAGCAGGTTGATGGAACACAGGAACTTCAGCCGGTTGTTCCCTGTAATTGGAAAAAGGCCCTTTCGTTCCCATTAAACCAATCCGCCGGGATTGGGCACGAGGAGGCGGCTCCTGCCTCAGTGCTTCCCTGGAAAAGCCCAAATCCAGCCCCTGCAGGCTCCTACAGCTGATCCCAGGGATTTCTCCTGCTCCCTCCAGGTCCTGCTTGGGAATGGGAAGGCACCTGATGGCACAAGTTCTCCGGTGATTTATTCCCAGAGCTTGGATTCATCCCGGGGAGACAAATTCCAGACTTGTGTCGTTTGCTGCAGGAGGTGGGAAATCACCTCCTTCAACCACAGGATATTCCAAGGAGGAATTTTCTCAGGATACACGTGATAAATAAAGCGGGATTTAAAGAATCATGGAATCCTGGAAGGGATTTTAAGGATGGCAGGTTGTTCCAAGTCCCACCCAAGCTGGAATTCCAGGATTCCACTTCCAGCTTCTCTGGGAAACCTGGATCACAGCGATCCTTAAAATCATGATTGAGCACTGTGGGAATTGTGTGCAAACCACGGAGGGTGGGGAAAATCCCAGATTCCAACATGCCAAACTGACACTTTGGGATGGCAGCTCCTGACACAGGGATTGGGAATCCAAACTCATTCCCACCCCCCGGCCGGGGGATTGAGACCTTTCCCGCTGTTTTGTTCTCCAAAAGAAGGTGGATTTCTCCAAGGATCCTGTTTCAAACCCACACCAGTTGCACAGAACCCCCAGGAGGGATGAAAGGGGAACATCAAGGGAAGCCCAGACGTGGGGATTGGAATATTTAACATCCACATCCTTTGCTCCGACGGGTTTTTGAAGATTGGCCTCGAAATATCACCAGGATTTGAGGAGACAAACCCAAGGCAACAGGCAGGGAGGAGGGAGAGGTGGGAAAAGGGCGGGATGGAGGACTCCAATCACTGGAAAATTCCTTTCTGGGAGCAGACAGGCTGTTCCTTTCCTGCCTGGATTCCCAAAGTCCCCCAAATCCGGGGAATTCTGGGACACTCAGCCCAGCTCTGGGAAGGGCTCGTGCTCCTTTCTGGGATAAAGCTGCTCTGAGCTCCCATGGAAATCCCACATTTCTGGGCTTTAGGCTCAGGTTGGACCCAGGGAAAAGGCCTTCCTGGAAAAGGTGGCCCATCCCTGAAGGAATGTGGCACTGGGGACACGGGACAGGGCTGGCCTTTCACCTGGTGGCTCTGAGGGCTTTTCCAACCTCAGCAATTCCCTGGGGTTTTATTTATCCCCCTTCAGTGCCCGGGGAAGTTCATGGTCCAGATCATTGTCAGCCACACAGGATTGAAATCCTGGCCTTAATTCCCCAAAGTGCTCCAGGAGGCTTTGGGTTTACAAGGAATGTCCCTCACAAATCCCTGGAATGGGATGAGAATGGGATGAAACAACATTGAATCCTTTGCTCCCCAGTTCCAGCACATGAGTGACCTCCCTGAGCTCCAGCTGGAATTAATTCAGGAGCTTCCCTAAAAACCAGCTCCTGGAATCCGAACGGGACTGGATGAAACCTGAGCCCAAAGAGCCTTTTCCTACAAGTTTTTGAGGGATAATTCTGAAAATTCCGATTTGTTTTCACCCCTTTGCCTCCAATTGTCTGGAAGTACCTGCTGAGGTGGAAAAGCAAATCAATGAAATGTGTAACTCATGGAAAAGATCCATAAATTCCTGGTCTTTCAGGTCTTGGAAAAGGGTCCATTTTGCACCTCTCTGTTGCAGGGATGGAATGGGACAGATTCCCTTTCTTTTTCCACTTGGGAACGGGGAATAAATCCCATGATCCCTTTGAAAGGGCAGCAACAACCACATTCCAACAGGAATAAATCCTGAATTACCCCAAGTGCAGGGAATGAAAGACACTGCTGTGATGCCAGGGAAGTCACATTTCCACAGGAAAAACCTCCACTGGAATGAAAGGCCATTTTCTGCTCACTTTGGAGAGCAGACCTGGAATTGGGCACATCCTTAAGGACACGGTGCCTTTCCCTGTTTTAATCCTTGGGAAAAGGTCAGGCCTGTGGCTGGGATCAGGATCCTGGGAAGGTTTCCTTGGGAAGATCCTCTAATTCCAAGCCCCGCCACGGGGGGGGGTCGATATGACTTGGATAAAAAGTGACATGGGAATTCATGGATCCCAATGGAAAAGCACAAGGAAAAGAAGCACAGATCCCACCTCGGGAAGTGATGAAGGTGTGAAGAAGAGGAAGAGGGAAAGAGCTCTGGCCAATTCCAGGGATTCAGGGCCATCCCCAGCTTCCTGTTCCAAGTTCCATCCAAATCTCTCTGCAAAACCTCTTCCCACCTGCCTTTCCCTGGATGCAGCTTCCCTGTATCCAGAGCCTCTGGAGGCTCTCACATGGAAGCCTGACAAAGTCCTTGGCACTTGTGGAAACCTTTTCCAGGAGCAGCTGAGCCCCGAGTGCAGCTCCCACAGGCTTTGCCAGGATCACTTCCAGGACTCCCCATTCCCCTGTGGAATGGAGGCCTCTCCATCTCCTGCCTTCCCATCCTTGGGAATGCTCTGGCTTTCCAAGTCACCCCCCTGAACCACCACAGCAGGCAGTTATTCCTTGCAAAAGCTGTTTTTTTGGGATGATTTCATTCTTCTGAGCCCCGGGATGGAGAAGTGCAGGAATTCTCCAGGAGGAAGAGCCCCGGGGGGGCCAAGCTGAGATCCAGCCCCCCATTCCCCTGGAAACGTTTGCTCCCAATAAAATCAGGGAATTCCAGACTGCCTTGGCTTGGAGGGGATTTTAAGGCTCACCTTTTTCCACGCCCTCCATAGCCCAGGTTATCCCAAGGCCTTGGGCACTTCCAGGGATGAGGCAGCCACAGCATTCCCTTCCCAAGACCCTTCCCAATTTCCCCTGGAAGGCCGAGGCAGTGGGAAGCCATTCCCTGTCCCTTGGCAGCACTTGGGGACTTGCCAAGGCCGGAGCCGTCGGGAGAGGCCCCATTTCTTTGAATTCCCCGTGTTTGGAAGGGAGTAAACAAAGAGGGATCAGCTTAATGGAAAGGGACAAACAGCTTGGAAGCAGCTGGAACATTGGGGTTGTCCATCCTTCAGTTCCTCCTGTCCATCCCCCAGTAAAACACTTCTAGGATGTGCTGTAAATCCAAGCCTGTTTTTAGTCACCTGAGCTGTGGCTGCCCCTGGATCCCTGGAAGTGCCCCTGCTTGGAATAACCCGGGATAAGGGAAGGTGGGGGTGGAATGATGATCTTTAGGGTCCCTTCCGACCCAAAGCAGCCTGGAATTCTGTGTTACAAATTCCTGGAATGCTTTGGGTGGAAAGGATTTTAAGGATCATCTCGTCCCACCCCCTGCCATGGGCAGGGACCCCTTCCATAATCCACGTTATTCCAGCCTGCCCTTGGACTCTGCCAGGGATCCAGGGGCAGCCACAGCTTCTCTGGGAATTCCATGCCCGCCCTCCCAGCCAGGAATTCCTTCCCAAGATCCCATCTGTCCCTGGGAAGCCATTCCCTGTGTGCTGTCCCTCCATCCCTTGTCCCAAGTCTCTCCTGAAGCCCCTTGAGGCTCTGGAATTTGCTCCAAGGTCTCCCTGGATCCTTCCCTTCTCCAGGTGACATTCCCAGCTCTCCCAGTCTGGCTCCAGAGCAGAGGGGCTCCAGCCCTGGGAGCATCTCCAGGGCCTCCTCTGGACTCTCTCCATGCTCTCTCCTTCCTGTTTTCCTGATGTTTGCCCTCAGGATGTTTGTCCCCATGACCATACAACCCCCCTAAATAATCCAACCTCCTATAAATTGATATCCAGGCCCCAAAACTGCCTGGCCAAAGCTCCAAATAAACCCAGCCAACAAGGAGGCTCCTCTCCAAGCCCTGAGTTTTCCTGCTCTCCCCCCAGAACAGCAAATCAGGAATGTGCACAAAGGTCCTGGCTTTGAAGCAACACCCCAATCCCAATATTTGTGCCTTGCAAAGGGGAAAGCAGCAGGAATTTGGAGTGGTGCCTCCCTTCAGCAGGAAGCTTGGGATACACTTCCACCCTCCCTGCCTGTTTTCCAAGCTTTTCTGTATCCAGTGGCTTTCAGGGAGCCTGGAGATATCCATCCCCGTGCCTTTTCTTTGGGAGATACATCTTTAAAGTGGACTTTACTTCACTGCCAGGCAGGGCTGGGTGATCCTGGGCTCTGCCACAGAAACTCCCTGGGAGGGATCCAAAGGCAGGGAAAGGGCTATCCCAGAGCTCGACATTCCTGGGATGAGGTTATCAGGGAACACTGCTGTCCTGGCAAGAAGTCGTGTCCATCCCAAGTGAAGCCAGAAGAGGAAGGAGGGTTGGCCAATTCCATCCCTGGGTGACTTCCAGCTGCCCAAGGAATTCCTCTGGGATGGGAAAGGAGGCTGCCAGCCCCCAAAGGCTCCAGCTGGAAGGGGAGCTGGGAAGGAAGTTCCCACAGCCCAGGACTGGGAGCCAAACAAAAGGCATTGTGTGGAGAGGAGCATTAAGGAGAATTAATATGGTTTGGATTAATTGTTAAAACACGGCGAGACAAAACTTGGGGGATTTGGATACGAGGGGGGAAAAAAAAGCAGAAACACAACAATAAAATGAACTGGAAAATTGAATTGATGGGATGAGCTGACCCCTGAGTTCCAGGGAATTGTGACCTTGAGGCCCAGCCCCCATCCCAAGTGTCAGGAATAATCCTTGGGAAGCCACTCTTGATTAATTCCTGCCTAAACAAAACCAGGATCAGCCCCAATTTCCCCGAGGGAAGAGAATCCAAACAATGTGGACCCTCTGAAAACTCCGTGTTTCAGCATTTCCTCCTGGAATTAGGCATCCCCAGAAATGTCAGCATCTCCTGCTAAAAGGCCTGTCTGCAGCCATAAATCCATAAATCCATGGGATCCGACCCGAGGCATTCCAGGGCTCCCATTCCCAGTGTCAACAGGGAAGTTAAGACCCTAAATCATGATCTCCCGTGGATGGGAGCAGCCCCTTTGGAATGGAGGGATCATGGGGATGAAACTCAGCAACACCAGAGCCCCCCCAGATCCCATCCCATCCCAAAATGCTGCCCTGCCCCAGACTGGGATAATGTCCCAAGGACAGGGGCTGTCCCGGGAAAACAGCCCAGGGGCTCCAAAAACATCCTGGAGCTGCTGGAGAGAGTCCAGAGGATGCTCCAAGGGTGGAGCCCCTCTGCTCTGGAGCCAGGCTGGGAGAGCTGGGAATGGTCACCTGGAGAGGAGAAGGATCCAGGGAGACCTTGGAGAACATTCCAGAGCCTCAAGGGGCTTCAGGAGAGACTTGGGACAAGGGATGGAGGGACAGGACACAGGGAATGGCTTCCCAGGGACAGATGGGATCTTGGGAAGGAATTCCTGGCTGGGAGGGCGGGCATGGAATTCCCAGAGAAGCTGTGGCTGCCCCTGGATCCCTGGCAGAGTCCAAGGGCAGGCTGGAATAACGTGGATTATGGAAGGTGTCCCTGCCCATGGCAGGGGGGGGATGAGATGAACTTCCAAGTGCTTTCCATGCCAAAGCATTCCATGATTCCTGCCAGGAAGGCATGAGCCCCATGGCCTCCTCCCCCTGAGACACTGGGACCCCAGTCTGTGCCCCAGGGACGTTGGTGCTGCTTTGGGCTTTCCCCTCAGTTCAATAATTCTTGTTGAGCCTCAGCTCTCCCAGTTCCTGCTTTGTGCTGCTTTGCATATTTCCAGTGCTGTAAAAAACCCAACTCTTGCAAGGTCACCCAACCGTGGAGCCCAAATTTGAGCCCAGCCTCGTTGACCCCGAGTGGGTTTTGCTGCAGAGCCAGAGAGCAGCAAAGGCAACACCAATTTCTGCCTGAGAGGAAACCTGGAGAATGGCAAACACCCCCGAGGCCCTGGGTTTGCCCTGTAAATATCTCAGCAGTCCCAGATCCCCTCCTGGCAGGAAATTGTGTCCCCAAGTCCACTCATCACCGTGTTGCAGTTCCCAGCAATCCCTCCCCTAAAGCTGTGTTTGACCCCTGTCCAGCTCGTGGCCAGGGACAATATTCCATTGATCCCTGCTGAACTGTAGAGGATGTTTGGAAAGACAACAGGAATATCCCATTCCAGGTGGAGCTCTTGTTTACTTGAGTTCCAGACTCTGGGATGGCAACGAGGAAGTTCAAAGCATTGTTCCCAATGTTTCCGTGGAGCAATCAAGCTCCACTCCCTAAATATTCCTGCCCCAGTTCCCAGCTCTGGGAGGGAAAATGAATGGCTGCACTCCTGGATTGGGAAAAACAGGGAGTGTGAGTTTGGGAGTTACTTGTGGATCGTTCCCAGGGGTTAAATACCTCAATAAATACATTAATCCCCACTTGTGTGGAGACAAAGTGACATTACATTCCACGGGAGGTGGGATCCACCACACACCAACTGCTTCCAGGAGCTCCTCTTCCCTGTTAATTACCCCTGGAAAATAATTGGGTGCCAAATCTGGGCACACTCCTCACTTTGGCAGCTCATGACAGACTCGTCTATAAAGTGCTCGGCAAATAAAGGCAATTTGGGAGCAAATTGATCAGAGCACAAGTATTGATCCTCCTGGCCCTCCATGGATTTCCTTGGAGTTCATTAATTAGGGAGCCTGGAAAGGCAAACTCTTCCCAGCTTCCGTGTGATCCGGCATTAAACCCCTGGTTGTGGTAATAAATCCTTTAATCCGGAATTACCGGAACCACGGGATCTCCAGAGGGGCTTTCCTTGGGACACAGCCTGGAATGTGGCTGACAGACTGGGAATGGCACCGGACCTGGGGGAGTGTTGGAAATGTGCTCCAGGCCCTTCTGGTTGTCCAGGGAGCTTGTGGATTCCAGTCCCTGGAAGTGGCCGAGGTCAGGCTGGGATAAGGAAAGGTCTCCCTGTCCATGGGGGTGGAATGAAATCCGTGGCTCCCTAAAATCCCTTCCAACCCAAACCATTCCACGATTCCATAAAGCCAGGGAAAAGGAAAACAAATCCAGAAAATAACCTGGAATGCAGGAAATACTCCTTTTGGATACCTGCAATTCCTGTCTGGAATAGGGATGTCCCTGGAAGTTAAAGGCTGGACAACCTCCCAGTGCTCCAAAGGAAAGGAGGGATCCAGAGGGACGGATGGGAGTTTTGGGGCATGCAAAGTTTGGGAAATGCAAAGTCTCAAAGCCCTGTGATATGCAAATGAGTTCCCAGTGTCACCACAGACCAGAATTAGGTGTGAAAATCAATAAATTAGCAATTGGGGGGGGTGAATAATGCTGCCCTGATCACTCCCTGCAGTGAATCCTGCAGCCTTCCCGACATCCCGCGCTCCTGGGATTTTGGCAAGAAAGTCAAGGATCACCTCCCCTCAGTCAGAGGGGGAGAAGGAATGGGAATGTCCAAGGGCAGCTCGGATGGAGCTGGGAGAGTGGAAGGTGTCCCTGCCCATGGAATGGGATCATCCAGAAAATCCCTTCCAACCAAACCGTGCCGCGACTGCCGACACAAAGCTGCCTTTATCCAAGGAATTAAATATTCCTAAAGAGCTGCTCAGACACTCAAAACCTCCCCAACTTCTGGCTTCGTTTCGCCACAAGAGATCCTGGGAGCACATTCCTGCTTCCAGGCCATTCCCCAGGATCCCCCTGCTCCTTCCCAAGGCACAAAGAATTCCTTGTTGGCCTCGCTCTGCTCCCACTCCAACCCCTCGAGCAGCGACCACAGCATTCCTGGTTTGCTTCCCAGGAAACAAATCCTTCTCTCCAGCAAAAACTCAGGTGGCAAAGGAAAAGCGCTGCCTCATCCCGAGGCTTTTTATCCATGTGCTGTGAATTCCAGGCTCCGGAATGCCGAGCCCCAGCTCACCTGATCCGTTGGCCCTGCGGAGAGGAGCCAAGGGAATGTTTGCAGGGATTCATGGAATGGCAGTGGTGGCTGATGAGGTCCCTCAGCCACTCCAGTGGGAAGGGAAGCTCTGGGACACCGGCACTCCTGGAATGACCCCGGGCTCTCTCCCTGTGCGGGGACAACGTTCCCGATGCCGCCCAAATTCCGGCGCCGACGTCAGTCCCTGCTGCACATTCCCTTTGTCCCGAGAAAAACCGCTTTTCTGGGAGCTGACAAGTGACAACAGCCCAGAGCAGCAGTTCCTGCTCTTGTGCAAAGCCTTCCCATTGGAAGCACGGAGTCATGGAATGATGGGCCTTGGAAGGATCAGCTCCTTCCAGTCTCATTCCAAGGCACACCGTCTGCTATCCCAGGTTATTCCCACTTGGACACATTCCACCTGTGCCAGGGCCTGTCCACCTCCCAGCCAGGAATTCCTCCCCAGTATCCCATTTAAACCAGTGGGAAGCCATTTGTGTCCTGTCCCTCCAGCCCTTGTCCCCAGTCCCTCTCCAGCTCTCCCGGAGCCCCTTGAGGCTCTGGCATTTGCTCCAAGGTGTCCCTGGATCCTTCCCTTCTCCAGGGCAGCATTCCCAGCTCTCCCAGAGCAGCCGAAGCCACGACTCCTCCCCGTTGCTCCGCTCTCCCTCCCCCATCCCTCTCCTCCCTATTCCCACACTTCCCCTCGTGTCCCACTCCCAAGCCGACCATTTTCCCAGCCGTTCCACCTCCTCATTCCCCACATTCCCGGCGCGAATCCCGCTGGCTCCGTGGCCCCATCCCTGCCCGCCGGCGCATCCCGCTCCGGAGCGGCTCCGTGTGCCGAACGACGCCGGCTCTTTGTTGTGCCGGGCTCCCCAATCTGCCCATCCATCTGTTCTCCTTGTCTCCCACTCCCGCTGGAAGCTCCTGGGGAAGGATCCTGCTCTTTGTTGCAGCTCCCAACCCACCTCCGTGCTCAGCTTTTCCTAAATATTCCTGGGATCCAAGCGGTTTTCCCAGGAATCTTCCCCTCGGGCCACGGTACAAAAGAACCGAGGCTGATTCCTGGGAAATCCTCTTCCAAAAAGGGTGGAAGGGAAGCGAACCAAACAACTGGAATAACAATATTTGCCTTCCTGCTTTTCATTTTGTGTCTCCCAAACTTTGGAAGGAAATGGAGCAAAGAGAAAGTGATGGTTTTGTTCAAAACAAGCATTTCCCACCCGCTCCTCATCCCACTTTTCCGTGTGACTGGAGCAGAGTTCGGTGCAAGGAAGGACAAGGACTCATCCAAACACTTCAACCCAGGGACTCCAGGTTTATCCCAGTTTTTCAGGCAGGGAAGCAGCACATACAACACCTTCTCTCACGGTGCTCTGGTCTCCCCACAGACCCATGAGAGAGAAAACCTCCCCAAACCAGGGTTTTCTCCTTAAAAAAAGGAGATTTTACAAATTAAAATTCCCCACAACTCCTCGAGTTCCGATCCCAGTGGATGACTCAGGTTCTTGTTTTCCCTCAGAAGGTTCAGCACAAGGAAAATGAAGACAAAATCCGCCTGATTCACTCTTTCCATGCCAGGAATTGCCTGGGAAAGGAGCCTGTCCTGGAGCTGGTTGAATCCCTGAGATAAAAGCCAGGGAGAGCAGCGTTTGCCTGGATTTCAGGAAGTCCTTTCTCCAAGAGGATCTCCTGAAATCCTGCTGGAGAAGGAAAGCATCCCCTGGCAGGATAACATCTCCTCACACTGAGCCCTCCCAGCCTCCCCAAGAAAACAGGGATATTTTATCCCTCCTGCTGCAAAAAGCCCCTGTGAGGTCTCTGCAAACTTCCCTGGAATGGGATTTGCAGCCCTGGGATTAATGCCTGGGGTTGGGAATGATCTCTGAGCTCACCAAATCCCAGTCCAAGAGCTCATCCCTGAGAGCTGCCACCACAAATCCAGCGGGAAACAGTAGGAAAGCTGGAAAATATTCCCAACTCCTCCCAAATAAAGCCCCACACACCTGGAACCCAAGTCCCAGGTTGGACTGGAGGATCCCAGAGAGCTTTTCCAACCTCAGGGATTGTGGGATTCTCCAAACCGGGTCCCACAGCGTTAAATGAAAATGGAATTTCGTCTCCTACATTGATATTAAAAAAAAAAAAAACAGTGGAAAAAAAAACCTCATGGTGCTTTTAGTCCCTTTTCAAGAAGTTGTATCAAATCATGGCTTGGGCCAACTCCATTAGGGAGCAATTAGGCCTTAATGGCTGTCTAAATCCATTATCAGTGCACATTTAACCTTGCAATATTTAAAGATAATATTTAATTTGAGCAAATTAATGGCCTGCCTGCGAGACCAAAGAGATCTAGTTAGGCTCTCTGCTTTTCCAGGGGGGATAGTTCCCTTTGGAAAGCAACTTGTGCTAAAGTCACTCCTGGCCTTTGTGCCTCAAAGAAACCCGAATAAGAGAGTGGAGAAAAGAGGAAAATCTCCCAGAAATCTCCAGTCTGTGGATCCCATTCTTCCCATATCCAGCCACTGCACCAAGCACATTTATGGAGCTGTCCTTTCCCACTCCACTTGGCTGGAAGTATTCCCAAAATCTCTGGTTACAACAGTTCATGGCAATGTTTCAGGTGCAGGGACCAAACCCCCCTCATTTCTCAGATCAGACCCCAGGTGAGTTTTGCTCACATTTGAACATTTCCAGAGCCAACTGCCTTCCTCCTCCTCAGGGATGGGAAATTCCCAGCGCTCACTGAGGAGGGAACCACGGAATGCTTGGGGTTCCAAGGGATTCTTCAGGGATTCCAAAGGCTAACCCTGCCATGGGATACCTTGCAGCCAGCCTGGAATTCCACAGCCATTCCCACAGGAAGAGAAATTCCCGTTTAAGGAGGACTTTTCCCTCTTCATCCCGAGGATCCTGCCCCTCAGTTTCCCAGAGGAGAGGAGGAAAGGCAAGGAAGCTCCAACCCAAGGCTGCAGTGGGTGTGTCCCTGTCACCCAAAGGTGGGAACATCCGGCATTTGGAATGCCAGGAGAACTTCCCTCCTGGAAAAGCTGGGAGAGCTCCACACCTGGGGGCCATTCCCTGCCCATCCTGCAGTTTGGAGGGGTTTCCCTGGGAACTGAGAGCTTTAAATAGCCCTGACTTTGCACCTTCGCTGCCGCCACGGAACGAGCTGCCACTCTGGCACAAATCCCTGGAATTTCGGGAACTTCCAGCCAAGTCGTGGCGCTGGAATTCGGAGTGTGGGGATCCCTTCCCCTGGCAGAGGCAGTGGCACTGTGAGCAGAACTCGTGGCATTATGGAATGGGGTGGGTTGGAAGGGTCAGAAAGATTGTCCTGTTCCACCCCTGCCCTGGGCAGGGACAACTCCCACTATCCCAGGGCATTCCAACCCGGCCTTGGGCACTTCCAGGGATCCAGGGGCAGCCACAGCTTCTCTGGGCACCCTGTGCCAGGGCCTCCCCACCCTGCCAGGGATGGATCCAACCCTCCTCAGCAGCACACACGTAATCCCAAAGCTGAAGAACCCAGTTCCACTGAGCAGGAGCTTTGGGGCTGCAGGGAAGCGATGGATGGACACTGAACCTTTGGAATATCGGCTTTCCAGGGATGAATCCAACCCTCCTCAGCAGCACACACGTAATCCCAAAGCTGAAGAACCCAACTCCACTGAGAACACAGATGGACAACCTCCACATCTGGCAACCTCCCAAATCCAAGAGCAAAACCCAACCAAACATCCCTGTGCCTTTGCAACCCTTCGTAATTCCAGGAACGACCACCTTGGGATTAGGGAATGGCAGCCTGGCCATCCTAAAAGCTCCAGGGGTAACTGGGGGGTCCCCCCCAGAACATTCCCCTAATTCCCAAGTGGCTCCCAGGGCTCGATCCCGGGCTCTCCTGGAGCAGGGAGAGCTGGGCTCTCATTACAAGGTGTTCCTGGCAAAGTGCAATCTGGAGTCCATCACTAATGTGTAAATGACTCACTAACTTCATTAGGAGCAATGAAGTGCACTCAGAGCCCCAGATGGATGGGGATAATGCCGTGTGGGAATAGATCCCTGCCTCTGGAAGGGGTGTGGGACCCAAAGAGCAGGGAAGAGGAGAAGCTCCAATCCCTTGGAGCACTCCCATTATCCGTTCATCCTCTCCCTGAGTCCTGCCTGGAGGTGAATGGAACAAACCCCCGGCACGAGGAGCAGCCCAATAAACCCAATTATTGGGTGGGAGCTCACAGGGGGCTTCAGCCAAGGAAAAGCTGCTTGGATTTTCCACTGGGGGGGAAAAGGGAAGGATACAGGAGGTACCTTCACCTTCTTTTATCCCAGAAAATAACCCGGTCTAGTGGGAAAAAAATGAGTTTTAAAGTCTTTTCCAACCCAAAGCATTCCATGATCCCATGAAAAGAAAAGGAGGTTACCAAGCTGCAGTGCCCACATAACATTTCCCATGTCAGCTTTCCCAGATTTATTCCTGAGCTGCCTCTAAGGAGACAAAGAAATGGATATTTGCTGGATTTCCGAGGGAGCCGGACACGAATGTAAATCCCAACCAAAATATCCCTAAATCCAGTATGGAAGTTTTGATGGCTCCATACAGAACAATTCCTAAATGGGATGAGAACATTAAAATCCCTTAAATTCCTCTCAGGGAACTCTGATTAAATGGAAGGATCAAACCCCTGGAAAAGTTGCCACAAGGAATTTGGGAGAGCAAGTAACTCGTGGATGGAGGCAAAGCCACTGGAAGGAAAACTGAGGCAAAAGTCTGGGAATGACTAGTTGGAATCTGTTCTGTGAGTCACCGGTTGGAAGGAAATCCAAGTATTCCTGGAGGTGCTGGGACTGCGGAGCCTCCCTGCCACTCCCAAGGAATTCCCTGTGGGAAGGGACAAAGGAGGGCTGCAGCTCCCGGGAACGGCAGAGGAGGTGTCGGCCTCTCCCGGGAAGTGTCGCCCTTGGAAGAGACTCCGTGTCACACGCCCTCCTCGGGAGCCGCGGGAAATCAATTAACTGGGCGGGCGGAACCAATTAACCCTCGGCGAAGGCGCCACCGAATCATAACCCCAGGATTTGGGTGACACTTGCAAAGATGTTAAAACCCAGGTTTAGGTCTAGTTGTGAAGTTTAAATGTCATATTTCACTCCAGAAAGCTCCTCCTCCCCTCGTAGTCAGGGAGGGGGATTCCAGGGGCACAACAATGCAAATAAAAAGCACTTGAGCTGCTGAGTTTTGGCTCACAGGGCTTTCACTTCCCCCCTCCAACCCCGAGGTTCAAACAACAACCTTAAACAAGGCAATGCTGCACTTCCAGGGGGTGATTGGAATCCGGGCCTGGAATTGCTGCCCCTCATTCGGGACACAGAGAATCCTGATTTTTGGGAGGTGTTTCACCCCTGCCCCACATCACACCCATCAGGCAGAGCTGTGCACCCTGCCTGGCACTGCAAAAACACTCAGTTTTACCCCTAAAGATGCAATTTTGCCCCTAAAAGACTCAATTTTGCCCAGATAACGAAGGGCTTTTCCTGCCCTAAACAAGTCACTTCACATATATCTATATCTATATATAAAATATGTGTTTATTTTTTAATTTGACAATGTGCTTGTTCTTCAGCCACACTGGGGCTGGGAAATGACACTTTGATCCCAATAATTGTCTGGTTGAGGATTTATCCTATGGCCAGGGAAGCAGCACCTGAGAAAACCAAGAGAACCAACTGGGGTTGGGAAATGACACTTTGATCCCAATAATTGTCTGGTTAAGGATTTATCCCATGGCCAGGGAAGCAGCACCTGAGAAAACCAAGAGAACCACGGAGCTGCTAAAAGCCATCCCAAACCCTGGGGTGTGTCCTGATCCTCCATCCCTGCCCAGGTTCACTTCCTAACGGGATGGGAGCACATTCCCAGGATTTGCTGTGCAGCCACAGTGACCAAAGCTCTCCAGCAAAGCCTGGCACTGCCACTCCTCACCCACAGCACTTCCCGGAGCAGGGATTCCAGGAGGGAAAAAGATCTGTGGGATCAAAGCCAAGAATCGAGGGGATACAAATGAGAGAAAAAATACATGGGATATTAAGCATAAAAACATCCCTGGAGAACCAGTGGGAATGTCAGGGGAGGGAGGAAGCCCATGTCCATTAGTCCATGTGCCGCTTCCCAAATTAATGCTCCAATTTGTGGTGTTTCCAGCAGAGCTAATTTTAGGAATGGGAGTTTTCCTCTGTTTATCCCACATTTCTCCAGCGTTTCCTAAGCAAGCAGAACTTCCCGAGGAGGGTAAATCAACCAAGGCAGCAGAGACAGAACCCGAGGGATTCTCTGGGCTCTGCTCAGGAGAGCAGAATCCAAGGAAAACATCAGTCCTGGAGAAGCAGCAAGGGCAAAGAGCTGGGATCCTCCCGTGCATGAACTTGAGCTCTCAGGTACAACTTCCAGCTTGGAAGCAGGATGTGCCTCAGCAGGGGCAGCAGCCCCATCCCCGCTCCTCTCCCCAAACACCCGCTGTCCCCGGTTCCCTGAAATCCCGAGGAAAAGCAGGCTGTTCCCCCTGGAAGTGCAGCACGGAGGGCCCACGCTCACGGGACTCCCCAAGTGCCCCCCGCAGCCTCGCGGCTCTGGAATTGCGGCGCCCGCCTTTGTTCCCAGAGTCCGGAAGGAAGGAGCCTCTCTGTGCCATTCCCTCGGATCCCGGTGTTCCCGATCGCGCGGGCACCGAGGAGGGCGGGATTCCCTGGGCTCTGCCAGCGGTGCTGCCGGGCCGGGAGGCGCTGTGGCGGCCCCCAGGGCGCCGAGGACGGTGCTGCGGTGCCGGGCACTAATTCCATCAGGGCCCGCGGGCGGCACG